>JAQJVL010000674.1:0-235073 GCA_035578905.1 Stictocephala bisonia | reverse complement strand
ATTACGTAGGCTGTATATTTAATAGGCTTTAATGTTTGTATTGTTGTTTTTCCGAACCTATCTTTACTAATGTATTGAAAGCTTTATTTCTGTAAAACACGTGTTAACAATTTTGTAACGTATGCCTACAATCAATCGAAAAAAATGTTAATACATACTTTTAAGAGTAGTTTTTTGTTATTTATGATTTCGTCGTATTATTGACTGAGAGTAACTTGATACAATAACCAAAAAGTAAAACATTTAATTTCAAAACAAAAAAATGATGTAAAACATTTGATCAAACAAAGTGTTCAGCTGTGTTCAAGTAGGATATTAACTTCTCGGTTGACAAAAAAGTGTTTCAGTGTGTTCAATTTAGGATATTAATTATCGGTTTATCAACAATTGTTCAGCTGTGTTCAAGTAGGATATTAACTTATCGGTCTGATCAAACAAAGTGTTCAGCTGTGTTCAAGTAGGGAATAAATTAATACAGTCTGATCAAGAAAGTTTCGCTGTGTTCAAGTAGGATATTAACTTATCGGGTCTGATCAAACAAAGTGTTCAGCTGTGTTCAAGTAGGATATTAACTTATCGGTCTGATCAAACAAAGTGTTCAGCTGTGTTCAAGTAGGATATTAACTTCTCGGTCTGCATTAATCATGTTTTATCAATCCTTTTGAGCGTTTTTGATGATCCTTACTTTATAAATGCAACAATACAGGTTAAACCCCCACATGCATTGCGCGTGTTCTACAGAAGACGACATGCAATTAAATATTCAAAGTCCAACATATTTCAAGTACCATCCATAAATTAACAGTTAGAATACAAATAAATATCATAGCAGTAATAATAGTAATTATAAATAATAACCAACAATAATAAACTGTATGAACAATAACTAGACTCCACATTATCAAGAGAATATACATACAGTAATAAGAAAAATAACTTTTTTGAAGTATGCTCACTAGTAGTTTTAGATAGTTTTTATGTATATGCAAAGAAATGTATTTATTTATAGTAAATTTATATCTATTTATTATACTGTATAGAGTTGAAAAGTTGTTAATTTGGTATATGTATTTTGCTATTTAATTAAAAAAAATACTATTGTATTTTACTGAAGTGTTTAAAAAAGGCTATTTCATCAGCATCAATAACATCATTACACTTAAATCACAATAAAAAATAACAACTTTGTAAAACTCTTTCCTCATAAGCTGATCGTTGATAGTTGACGTCAGTGGTAAAACAGAAGAAATTAACAATATGTTAGCCATTACATGTGACTCTGTTAACAAGTAGAGATGACCTGTGAGTTGCTAGAGCACCGTAGGTTGACGTATACATGTAACGACTTTTGAGTTGCCAGAGCACCGTAGGTTGACGTATATATGTATTTACCTGTGAGTTGGCAGAAAAACGTAGGTTGACGTATTTATGTATTTACCTGTGAGTTGCTAGAGCACCGTAGGTTGACGTATATATGTATTTACCTGTGAGTTGCCAGAGCACCGTAGGTTGACGTCTATACGTATTTACCTGTGAGTTGCCAGAGTACCGTAGGTTGACGTATGTATGTAACGACCTGTAAGTTGGCAGAGTACCGTAGGTTGACGTATTTATGTATCGACCTGTAAGTTGCCAGAGTACCGTAGGTTGACGTATGTATGTAACGACCTGTAAGTTGGCAGAGTACCGTAGGTTGACGTATTTATGTATCGACCTGTAAGTTGCCAGAGTACCGTAGGTTGACCTATGTATGTAACGACCTGTAAGTTGGCAGAGTACCGTAGGTTGACGTATGTATGTAACGACCTGTAAGTTGCCAGAGTACCGTAGGTTGACGTATGTATGTAATCGACCTGTAAGTTGCCAGAGTACCGTAGGTTGACGTATGTATGTATCGACCTGTAAGTTGCCAGAGTACCGTAGGTTGACGTATGTATGTAACGACCTGTAAGTTGGCAGAGTACCGTAGGTTGACGTATGTATGTAACGACCTGTAAGTTGCCAGAGTACCGTAGGTTGACGTATGTATGTATCGACCTGTAAGTTGCCAGAGTACCGTAGGTTGACGTATGTATGTAACGACCTGTAAGTTGCCAGAGTACCGTAGGTTGACGTATGTATGTAACGACCTGTAAGTTGGCAGAGTACCGTAGGTTGACGTATGTATGTAACGACCTGTAAGTTGGCAGAGTACCGTAGGTTGACGTATGTATGTAACGACCTGTAAGTTGCCAGAGTACCGTAGGTTGACGTATTTATGTATCGACCTGTAAGTTGGCAGAGTACCGTAGGTTGACGTATGTATGTAACGACCTGTAAGTTGGCAGAGTACCGTAGGTTGACGTATGTATGTAACGACCTGTAAGTTGGCAGAGTACCGTAGGTTGACGTATGTATGTAACGACCTGTAAGTTGGCAGAGTACCGTAGGTTGACGTATGTATGTATCGACCTGTAAGTTGCCAGAGTACCGTAGGTTGACGTATGTATGTAACGACCTGTAAGTTGCCAGAGTACCGTAGGTTGACGTATGTATGTATCGACCTGTAAGTTGGCAGAGTACCGTAGGTTGACGTATGTATGTAACGACTTGTAAGTTGCCAGAGTACCGTAGGTTGACGTATGTATGTAACGACCTGTAAGTTGGCAGAGTACCGTAGGTTGACGTATGTATGTATCGACCTGTAAGTTGCCAGAGTACAGTAGGTTGACGTATGTATGTAACGACCTGTAAGTTGGCCAGAGTACCGTAGGTTGACGTATGTATGTAACGACCTGTAAGTTGCCAGAGTACCGTAGGTTGACGTATGTATGTATCGACCTGTAAGTTGCCAGAGTACCGTAGGTTGACGTATGTATGTAACGACCTGTAAGTTGCCAGAGTACCGTAGGTTGACGTATGTATGTATCGACCTGTAAGTTGCCAGAGTACCGTAGGTTGACGTATGTATATAACGACCTGTAAGTTGGCAGAGTACCGTAGGTTGACGTATGTATGTAACGACCTGTAAGTTGGCAGAGTACCGTAGGTTGACGTATGTATGTATCGACCTGTAAGTTGGCAGAGTACCGTAGGTTGACGTATGTATGTAACGACCTGTAAGTTGGCAGAGTACCGTAGGTTGACGTATGTATGTAACGACCTTTAAGTTGCCAGAGTACCGTAGGTTGACGTATGTATGTAACGACCTGTAAGTTGGCAGAGTACCGTAGGTTGACGTATGTATGTAACGACCTGTAAGTTGGCAGAGTACCGTAGGTTGACGTATGTATGTAACTACCTGTAAGTTGGCAGAGTACCGTAGGTTGACGTATGTATGTATCGACCTGTAAGTTGCAGAGTACCGTAGGTTGACGTATGTATGTAACGACCTGTAAGTTGCCAGAGTACCGTAGGTTGACGTATGTATGTAACGACCTGTAAGTTGGCAGAGTACCGTAGGTTGACGTATGTATGTAACGACCTGTAAGTTGGCAGAGTACCGTAGGTTGACGTATGTATTTAACGACCTGTAAGTTGCCAGAGTACCGTAGGTTGACGTATGTATGTATCGACCTGTAAGTTGGCAGAGTACCGTAGGTTGACGTATGTATGTAACGACCTGTAAGTTGCAGAGTACCGTAGGTTGACGTATGTATGTATCGACCTGTAAGTTGCCAGAGTACCGTAGGTTGACGTATGTATGTAACGACCTGTAAGTTGGCAGAGTACCGTAGGTTGACGTATGTATGTAACGACCTGTAAGTTGCAGAGTACCGTAGGTTGACGTATGTATGTATCGACCTGTAAGTTGGCAGAGTACCGTAGGTTGACGTATGTATGTAACGACCTGTAAGTTGGCAGAGTACCGTAGGTTGACGTATGTATGTAACGACCTGTAAGTTGGCAGAGTACCGTAGGTTGACGTATGTATGTAACGACCTGTAAGTTGGCAGAGTACCGTAGGTTGACGTATGTATGTATGTATCGACCTGTAAGTTGGCAGAGTACCGTAGGTTGACGTATGTATGTAACGACCTGTAAGTTGGCAGAGTACCGTAGGTTGACGTATGTATGTAACGACCTGTAAGTTGGCAGAGTACCGTAGGTTGACGTATGTATGTATCGACCTGTAAGTTGCCAGAGTACCGTAGGTTGACGTATGTATGTAACGACCTGTAAGTTGGCAGAGTACCGTAGGTTGACGTATGTATGTAACGACCTGTAAGTTGGCAGAGTACCGTAGGTTGACGTATTTATGTATCGACCTGTAAGTTGCCAGAGTACCGTAGGTTGACGTATGTATGTAACGACCTGTGAATTGCCAGAGCACCGTAGGTTGACGTATTTATGTATCCAACTTGCATCCACAATTTTAATACTTAAAAAGGTTGAATACATATTACAGTTTACAATCTCAGTAATATTTGGCGAGCGGACCACCACATACCTGACCAGTTTACGGGCGATCCAACCTGCATTCACAATATGAACTCAGAACTCAAATATCTTTATTTTTTACAATAAATACATTGTATAATAGCGTCATAAATGTAATACATTCCTTACAGCTGTATAACTACATAGTTTTAGTAAACGAAACATAATCTTTAACACTGTAGAAAGTTTCTTACTGCAGTATTTTCATGAACGTGAAAAGGGATTTACCACAGCACACTGTCTAACTAATATGTGGCCGGTGGACCACCACAAAACTGGCCAGTTTACGGTTGATCCAACCTGCATTCTCAATATGAATACATGAAAAGGGTTTTACCACAGTTCACAATCTCACTAATATGTGGCTAGCGGACCACCACATAGCTGACCAGTTTACGAGTGATCCAACCTGCATCCACAATTTGAATACTTAAAAAGGATTTACCACAGTTCACAATCTCAGTAATATGTGGCCAGCTGACCAACTAAACCTGGCCAGTTTACGGGTGCTCCAACCTGCATTTACAATATGAGTACGTGAAAAGCGTGAAAGTTATTGTGAAATAAAAGTTAATTGCTTATGTAATAATTAATAGGATAATTAAAAAATAATACAAAATAATATTAAATGTTAACAGACATATTAAATATAAAAATAAAAAAAAAAAAAAAAAACAACAAGTCAGTTTTCACCTTGTCAGAAGTTATCAGAAAATTTAGGATTCTTTAAGGTTATTTTCATTAGAACGGGGTTTTTTATACTTTCCCTTCTAAATCTGAGACAACAATTGATTTTCAAAAGTTATATAACTGCTTCTGGCTTCTTATTCTATTTTAATTAATTTAATTGTCATAAAATGACAATCTTTGTACTTAGTTTGTAACAAAGTGTACTTTCCCTTCTTTATTCTCACGCTCATTATTTGTGTTTATTCATTTTTATCTTGACTAAATGGAAATATTCATTTGAAGATATTTAATATGAAATTTACTGTATGTCTTTGTTAGTTTAGAAAGGACTCAGTGTTAGATTGTTGGTGAGGAGCTAAGTGGAGGGGGGTAGTTATAACATACCCTGTTGAGTATAATGAACACTGTAGGGATTGTAGGCGGCTTGTTAAAAGTCTAAGCTTCTTGAGAGAGGAACTGCAGCATGTAAAAACATCCCTCTGTGGCCTGTTAGATGTCAATACCTTGTGTTGTTTACGTAGGTTTCACTCTAATTCTATTCTCTTCCCTGCTATGTACTTTATGTAGCATTAATTCGATTTTAATTTATGGTGAGTAAAAAAATGTATATTCACTACAAAAAGTATTTCCTCTTGCACCTATGAATTACGCAACAAGATACATTTTAGAGTTAAAAAACGGGTCCTGTATTCTGTAAAAGTTGGGGTGCATCTGTTTCTCCGCGTTGCCTTAAATCCGCCTATGACAGCACAATTAATAGATAAATAGTATATATTATAAAACAAACGACGAAAATTAGCCGCTGATATGATTTCTTAGATAAATTTCATAGATTTTGTATTAATATTTTTATAATTTTGATACTAACTAATTCAATACACGACTAAACCTAAGACCACAGAATATATCTGTCTATATTCTGTGCTAAGACCAATGAATATATAGATAAATCAGAGAGACATTGCAATGCTATGAAATAGCAATAGTTTTCCGCTTCTTCAGTCCTCATAGTGGGACGTACAAGGGAATCCCAGGAGGGTGATATTGTTGGTCGTATCCAAATTCACAACCCATTAGGGCTACCAGCAGCCACATCCAAATTCACACCCCTGTCAAACCAGTTCGATTTGAACTCACAAAATGCTCAAATTCACACCCCTAAGCTCTGCTTTAATACTTTTGGCCTGGACTGTACACCCCTCTTGGAATCAGTTTACCTCAACGGTAAGTTGCATGAGAATTCACACAAAGAAATTCTCAAACATACTATTGGTTCCCTTTCCAGCCAGTCCCTGACAGATTTCAAGGAAACCAACCGTGAGGCCTCTGCAGATAGTTGTTCACCATTCCGTATGCCTTTGCAACAAGACATGGTCGTTAACATGTATGTATTATGATAGTATTGTTTATTTAATAAACAAGGTGAAATAATGATTGTTAGTTTAGCGATTTGGGCACGTAGTCGAATAACTAAATAACTTCTTGTAACTTCAGATATTTTCTGGAATAGCTACCAAGTTTGAGGTAGATGGAATCTAGAACCAAAAGATACGTGATAAATCATGATCACGAATTACGAAATAACTTTTTTGGGTGCAAGGCTGTAAAAAATGTTGCCACATTAGTGACACACATATGACTAAACTACGTCCATAAATTCAACTCAGTGCTGTCTGAGCAAGCAAGAAACTCGAAACCTAATGAAAATATACCAGCAGCTAACAGGAAACAATATTGACTAGGCTAGTTGTTTTTTATGCTACTATAAGCTATTCCAACATGTTTTTATAACATTTGGCTTAGAAAAAATCAAACGTATATACAATTTATAGAGCAACAATAAAAACTTTCTTAATCATTTCATTTCTGACATCCAAAAAAAGCTTGTACGAATTCAATGTATTCATTTCATTAATTGTTTAATGAGTACAACTTTAGTATCCCTCTAGTTAAAAGTCTGTAAAATATTAAAAAATGCAGTTTATTACCTGTTTAAATGTGTACTTTTGGCTGCACAGAATAATTCATCGGGAAAACTTTGTTCTTAGAGTTCATTAACAACTCTTATTTCAAATAAACAAACTAATCCTGTTTTTTTTTTTTTTTTTATGTATACAATTAACCATGTGAACAGATCAGAGGCTCCTAACAGACTGAGCCAGTGATCAAGTATCAAAGTGTGCAGTAAACAACTTGCAGTTACACGAAAGTTTCATGTTCAGACATGTCTCCAAGGCTGGCATAACAAGACACCTAAGCATATATTGCACAACTTGTTTTTATAAATATTATTTTATTACTTTAAACTGTTTTTATATGCTTGCATCATATTTATATAATTTTAAAAGCTCATTTGCATATTTTGTTGTGCACTCAAAAATTTCGCTTTTACCGGATTTTTAGTCATTTTTAAAAATTTGTAACTTTTTACCCAGTACTATATACAAGAATGTTTTTTATTTCCTAGGTACATATACATGAGACCTTCCTTTTATGTAAATTTTAGTTTTATATCACCAACCCCATCAGACTTAATTGCCAAATTAGCCAAAATTGCTAATTTTTCAAAAATTTTACTTTTGAAAAATTTATACAAACTGTAGGGTTAGTATAAAAGTTCATATTATTTATGGTAATACTACGAACATATATCTTCAAAGACAAAAATAAATCACATTGCATTTCACTACCCTTGTCTTTGAAAAAAATTACAAAAAGTGACATTTTGTCGATTGCTTTATTGTATTTGTCTTAGGATTTTCAAAAAGAAATACTAGAGATAGGTAAATAAGCTACTGGACCTTTATTTTGCATTGTTAGTTTATAAACAAAATGGTTTTTGTTTCATTCTTCTAAGACAATTACTTATCAGTTACGGCCATTCTTGTAAACCCTTACATTAGCGAAAATGGGCGTGCGCAGCAATCCAAAATGGCCGCCAAAGGTGAACCACCAAAGAAAAAAAATTTTTTTAAATGGTTTTTAAGTCTTGAGATATGAGAGAAACAACCTGGCAAGTTTCATCAAATTTAGAAATAGTCAAGCAACCAATTTATTTTTTTCTGGATCACTTCAAATGGAATGACCCTATATATAAATATAGCCACGTACTTTAGTCTTCTTAAGTAGGTATTGCGTAATTTACACTACAGTATTTTTTAAACTGTACTTGACATAGCTAAAAAACATTGTTTGCTAAGGCCTCACCACTGGTTGCAATGAGAGGTTAATTATGTCAGGACTGAACACTTCTACCCAAAAACATTGATGTAATATTCCCATGAATTGCTAAACCAGGAGGGGAGTTGCAACGCAGGCCTGAAACCTAATTGTCTTAGGTAGGTACAGTCAGAACAAAAAACTTGCTGAACTTTTCTTATTTGGCCAAGGGTGTGATTTTGGACATTTTGACTTGCTTAAATCGAACTGGTTTGACAAGGGTATGAATTTGGATGTGGCTGCTGGTATCATTAATGGGGTGTGATTTTGAACACACCCGATGTGGCCTGCGTCCACAACAAATCTTTAAAGCTGTACGTACCCCCCGGGTAGTTCTAAACGAGCGACAAATCTGGTAGCAATAAAACTGTTACAAATTTGTGATTTCCCAGCAATGGCAGCTACCACACAAAATAAAAAAGGCCCATTTGAGAACCTAGCTAATTTTGAATTAATAGGTTCTATTTTAAACGTAGTGCATTTTAATTAACGCTAAGGCTTGAGCAAGGTTTGTGACGACCTGTGATTTTTGAATCATAGGTCGACCTGTGATCACGGTTCCGAACGAAACCGCTCACTAATCACTACAGTGATCCTCTATGCCAGCGCTTTCCGTGGTCAGGACAGCTCTTTCAGCTCAATCTGTTCATCAGCTCACTGAGCTCAGAGCTGTATTGGAACACGTCCCGCCAGTCGCACGTCACATCATTCAAAGCAATTTTGACTCGCCCAACCAGTTCGATCCTTTCCCGCGCTTGTATTTAAATAAGTTAAAATTATTTATTGCGATCTCAGCCATTTTTATTTATTATGACTACTTGTATTAAAACTTCCTTGCTTATTATTTGTTTACAACTAACTTTTGTTAACCTACAAAATAGTAATTCTTTTGTTTTCAGTTTAAATATTATTTAATGATGTCATTGAATCACCTCAAATTCATAACCGAGAAGCGTCACGATTGGTTTAGTGGGCTTGACGTTCAAATCACAGTTGGAGCGAAAAGAGCGGAATCACTGTTTGAAATCACAGGTCTTACAAGTGAGCAGGAACGGTTATCACTGTTCACTTAAAGGAATCCATCACTATCAACAGCTAACTGCAGTGAGACGAAAGTCAGGCGCATGCACAAGTTCGCTACGCCACTCTAGTGATACTAACCTTAACACATGAGTGTACAACAAATCAAAGAGAAATAAAAGCAGAGAGAAATTACAATACATACGTCATCATATGAGGTCCATCACAAGTTGTACTAACCTCAACTCATGAGTGTACAACATATCAAAGAGACATAATAACAGAGAGAAATTAAAATACATTCGCCATCATATGAGGTCCATCACAATTTGTACTAACCTCAAATTTGTGCGTGCGTGCGTGCGTGCTTTTTCCTTTTAAATAAATCTATTAATGTTATTGTCAATTTTAAGGATTTTTACTTCAATCTGATTCCATAAATTAGATGGTATAGTAATAAAAATTATACGTTGAGATCCCGGTTACTACAAATTTACACGATGAAAGTTTCCTTGCCATTTTTACTGAACAGTCTTTCTTGAAAAGATAACATTTATATGTTTATTTCACATAGATTTTAAAAGTTATTTTTATTATTATTTAACTATCAAGTTTTTAAAACTTGGTCTTTCGATTTAAAAAATGAACTTAACTACACCGATGACTTATTAACACACGTCAAATTTGCAAGATAGTTCACGACCGAATCGGTCAATTTGATAAACTAGGTGAATGAACTATTTCAAAATGATACGGAGTGATTTATAGTTTTGTTATGAGCTTTGTTTCATAGACACGCTATTATTATTTATACTTGTAATTTCTTCAACCAATCTTCATCAAATTTCAGTCTTTATTGAGTTAATATTGTTAAAAATAAATAATTACATTTAATTATTTTGTCAGTGATCCTTTCAGGAATCTGTTGATCACTTTAAACAGAACTAGTTAAAATCTTATTGAAAGAAATTTGTTAAATTGTTCACTAAGCTGACTAGTTCATTTGACTCGACCGTTCGTGAACTACCCATCTCTCCACTCCTGCTTTCCAATTACGATCGGATTATCGTGTTTGAGTAATGATAACTTCTATTCAATTACGTTACCATTGATTGATAATGGCTACCTCGGAAGGGGTTATTGTTTGTAGTAACATATCAGAGAAAATACTACTTTAAACATTTTTAAACTGTAATATTGGTTATTTTTTCAGTCAAGTATATTTCGACAGCTTCTGCTAGTCGGCACGGCCGCCTCAGGCAGGTTATCGGAATTCGATCAGGTCAGGTAATAAAGAACTAAACAGTATAAGTGCATGCTAAAATTGAAATTTTCATATTTCGTCAAGGAATTAGAGGTCATTGTTATAATCTTGGTCAAATAAACTTGAACAAAACATAAATAAACATAGTTTGTATCCCTTAATTCTATATTTTACTGCTATGTTAAAAATTCAGAGATATAGTTTTTTAATTAGCATAATACGTGTTGGTATATATACAGTCCAAGTACTGTTTATATAATTGTGGATAACAGTAGGTTATACGACTCTGCGTGATTATTTACGTGACTAGAAGACGCAGCTCATTTTTGGAGTGCTCAGATGTTTGTACATTCATTTCCAAAGAGAAATGTAACTTAATGGTAGTTCATTGAACTGAAACGGCTTGCGAGTTGAGTTAGTATACAGGAGGAAGGGCAAAGATCTCAGGATAGACAGCAGCAATAACAGACCACATGACTGGGACTTTACGATCCCTCGTCACGCACATCCACCCTCTCCGCCATCCACTTGCGGTCTGTGATGGTTGGCTAGTTTGGCACAAACATTCCTGTTAGATGGAATATCTATTGTAGATCTATGTAATTGAGGCTACTGCCTTTAAACATTGTTGAATGAACAGAATGAACAGTTTTAGAGTACAATTATTTTCCTTCGTAGTAGTAACAAAATCCGCAAGTTTTCATCACACCCACACACGTACAATGGTATTGAAAACCCTCCCCCCCCCATAACCGATCATAGTTATGCTTTTATCATTACCGCTTTTCAGAAAAGCTAACTGTCCTGTTTTTTTTTTTTTTTTTTTTTGAACAAATGGCGTTCTAATCCAATACTAATATTGTAACGCCATTTTTTTACTATTCTGTTAGTGGTTAGTTTTCAGATTAAGTTATTACTAGTGGGATACTGTCGGATAGTTAATTCAATTATTGGCGAAAAAAAGACTCGTTACAAATATAACTTTTTAAAATTTATAGTGAAAACTGTTCATATTTAGAACATCGCATGTCAGGAGGTGTTCTACGTTCAGCACTGCTGATGTACGTCAAACTTCCTACTGCAGGAATAATTCATTTTCTCGAGACTTAAAAAAAGAAGAAACAATAACAATAATTAAAATGATAATAGCCTATTAAAATAATGAAAAACTATCAACTTTTTACATCTCTAGTTAGCCTCCTTAACACGAAGTAAGAACAAATAATATAACAAATACATAAATATAAGCAATGTATCTGAGCAATAGAAGTAAAATTTAAATAAAAAGTAATATTATATTGTTACGGTCCAACAGGGTCCGAAATGATAAGGTGATTCCACTTCTGGCTATCAACGTTTCTTTTATTTAGACGTTCTAAATAACTAAGTTACACAATGAAATATTTACAAACTTAAATTATTAGACAGTTAAACTTAATCACAATTATTGACAACAATTAACTAATGTCACTTATCACACACAGTCTGTGTGCTCACAATATCTGACGCTGCTCACTGTTTCTGTTAACGCACTGTCACTGGAACTGACTGTAGGTCTCTATATAAAGCAGCGGTGTGGAATTACCGAGGTGATTCTGGGGATGGGATCTTGGTCCATCTGGGCACCAATTAAGATAAAAGGGCTGGAAAGTCGTCCGATAATAGCGTGAAGGTCACTTGGTTCTTAAAAGATCCGCGTGATTATTTATTATTATAAAATATTCATCTACACTCATTACACTCATTCGCTCCTCATATTTGCCCATATCTTGATAATGAGTAATGGATAAAGCTTCAGGTGCAGCGAGCATTGGGAAAGTGAGCCCATGTGAGCCAGCGCCCGAAGATCCACACCTGCGTTTCCGGATCTCTCTCTTCACCTCTCCTGGCTACAGATCGGTATTGGTCCGCATCCTATCTGATCCTGGAGCTGATAATCTGCAAAGTCCGGCACAAAATAAATAGTATATCACTGTTTAATTTAGTCTCTATCTGACTTAAAAATTTTAGAGTAAATGTAACGTGGCAAAAATGTACTCTTAAGAGGGCTCTAAAGAGAAAGAAAATATAGAAGTCATGCGACACTGGCGAGAGAAGTGGGAACTACGTCCAGTTTTTTTGGGCGAATGAAGTCTACTCCGCCGGACAGAGTACAATATAGTTCCTTTAATCATTCCTGTATAGTAAGTTTTCGTAGTATTTTCAATCAGAAACCCAATTAACCCTCCCTCCCGCCTGCCGCCTCCTCAGTTGGCTACGCCTTCTCTGTCTGAATGTATGTTGAGCAGAAAGGCCAATTCTTTCAACAATTGTCAATTTTCCTGTCAGTACCGGTATTGCTGCTGTATTTTATTTCTTAACATTTTTTATGTCATTTTGTTTTTTTAAACAGAATAGTAATAATAGTAATATTTGTTTAGAAAAGTAAACTTTTTACAGCGAAATCAAATCATTGACTGATAAAATTGGGAGCTACTAAAATATTGAATTTCTACTTGAAACGTTTTCCAAACTCATAATTCTTGTTAAAATCGTGTTATTCTCAAAACGGCTAAAATTTAACATAGTTAGGCATAAACTTAGCATACTTATATTTTACAATTGAAAAACAATTGAAGAGTTTGATTTATAAACATAAAGATACGCTTTACTAAAAACTAAGTAAATTACGTTACAAAGCATGGTTTTTGTAAATATTCCTTAAAGCTGTTTGTGCTCTAAATATTGGTTTTTATGTGAATAAATATTTAATAAAAGGCATCAATTTGCAAAAAAATCTATTTCTTATCTTTTTATGTTCGGTTTAAGACTAAAACAAAATAATATTAAATGAACGTCACAACAAATTCTCAATATACGCTTAAAGCATTAAAGGATACGCTTTGATGAAAAATAAGTAAAATACATTACAAAGTAATGGTAAAAAATACCACCTGACAGTTTATTTTACGTTTTATAAAATTTTTACAGTTTATTAATTGTTTATAACTAAATAAAAAATGATTTCACATCAACTATCATATAGTTTTATGGCAATTATAACATAAACACACTAATTTCCAAATATTTAAATCTAATTGAAATGTGGCCACTTTTTTATTTGCTTCTGAAGTACAGTATACCGAATGAATTAATACAATACATGAAAATAACACTACGGGGACAATTTGGTTTCCAAAAGCAGACATTTTGTTACAACAAACATTTTCTTGGGCAGAGACGAAAACCGAAGCGAACCGTATGAATGATATCAATTATAATTAAAATAATATATTATAATCTTGCTCAATTTCCCATTGCTATGAGAAAAGCAATTATTTTACTTCGACCACAGTTCTTTCACAATTACTTTTCAAACATTATAGTTTTAGGGAACGCGAACACTAGACCGGCACGGCACGTACCTGAACTGCACTGCAAAAATTGAAAAAGTGCTGGTTAGGATTGTTTCCATAGTTTTATATGGCACCCCGCACACTAGACCAGCAACTGCACGGACCGACACTGCACAGACCGTCATGGACCTGCAAGTTTGAAAATGATTGTCGAGGGAGAATCCCAACCAGCAAGTTTTGTGACGGTACGCGCCGTGTAGGTGTAGTGTGCGGTGGCCCACCAGCACCAACCTGCACGTAGGTACCGTCAAAATCTACCCGTTCGGGCCTAGTCGTTAGATTTCGGAAATATTCGGCTCGATGGCTTCTTAATTAATTGTTTCATATAAAAAACCACGTAGTGATCTGTCGGTTTGCATTGTAATGGATGAAGATAGTTAATTTTATTAGTGCAAACATTTCCTGAGTTATGGAATCAAACAAATATGTCAACTGTCATGATCAATAGAAGAAAGACATTCTATGGGAGAAAAAGTATTTTTATATTTCCTTCATAATATAAAGGAAATGCAAATCTTGTTAGTTTGAGCAGAGTTTAAAGAATAAATAAAATTTTTTAGAAAACATTGTTAGCATTAAAATTGTTACCGTCTTAACAAATTTGCTAATGAGTTTTTGTAAGTGTACATAAACAACAAAATCAATAAATAAGTTTAATATGTTTTATTATTATTATTTTGTTGTTTGCAAAATTTTGCAAGTTTAAAAATTTGGTCAGTTTCCTTTCTCTGCCCCCAAAAATCCAAACTATTTGGCATTATACTACTAACCAAATAAGCTAAATACTGTATTCAACTTTATAAGCTGATATTAATTAACTGATTTAGGAAAGAATGATGCCTTGTAACAGTAGATCCGTTATATTACAGAATAGTTAAATTACATACATTATGATTTTTAATGTTAATATTTGTATCATAGTTATTTTACACATATGAACATTGTATAATTAATATGTTAAAGTCCTAGAAAGCGACACATAATATGTAAGCATGTTCAGTTTTAATAAATTTACCCAAAACAAAATTGCTACCGTATGTTGGGGTAAATTTATGTTATGTATGAAACAAATGTTGTTAATTATTATTGTGCATTGTCTATGCACCTCATAGCAACGGAAATGTTCTGTTGTTTGACAGTACAATGCACCTCATAGAAACGGAAATGTTCTGTTGTTTGACAGTACAATGCACCTCATAGAAACGGAAATGTTCTGTTGTTTGACAGTTTTTTGTTAGCAATGGATATGTATGATTGGGTTCATTTAAGGATTGTATTTATATTGATATGGGTTCTTAAAAAAATGTTTATATTATTGTTTCCATCCGATATCCAAGAGTATTATTAAATGCTCAATATCAACATCACAAGCAGGAATCCGAAGCAATTTTTAACTAGAAATACCAATTTTGAAAAAAAATATTAAAAAACTCTTTATCTTTCTAATATTTATAGTGCATCAATCTTCCGTAGTTTTCTCCCCTAAACACGAATATGACATCCATTCGTCATATTTTTGTAGCCTTAGTAATTTTTTTTTTTTATGAGAGATGGTTTTCATATTCGTGTCTAGGAGATATGTAAGAATGGAGAGAAAACAACATAATATTCATATAATACCCATAGTTTCAAAGTTTTATTTATTATTATTATTTTCCCCAAGTCGAGGTCAGTACTGAGCATTAAAATGTAGGCTAGAGGAATAGCAGTAGCTGTTACAGTTACATGGTTTATTGACATTCGATTGACAGAATGGCCCATCAGTATGCAGGATCAAATTCAAAGTTGTTATTTTTTAAACTATACTTTCAAGTACCGATGTTATTTTGTTTAAGTCGATAGTATCTAGTACCAATGTTATTTTGTACACACCGATGCTTTAAAGGAGCATACCGGAACGGTACGTCGTTTGGGTTCCGCTCTGAATTCTTAGCGCTATCTGATTGTAGAAAGTAATTAGTGAAAGTTTAATTAGTATCCGGTCCTACTTGCTTAATATATACAAGTCATTGTGCACGTTGAGGTTTACTCGTCATTTCACCTCCAACTTGAGCAAATTGTTTATGTACGTAGTTCATTCAACAAAGATGTGTTGGCACTGTATCCTGCGATAGTATTACTTGCTGAGTATATGTACGTAGTTCATTCAACAAAGATGTGTTGGCACTGTATCGTGCGATAGTATTACTTGCTGAGTATATGTACGTAGTTCATTCAACAAAGATGTGTTGGCACTGTATCGTGCGATAGTATTACTTGCTGAGTATATGTACGTAGTTCATTCAACAAAGATGTGTTGGCACTGTATCGTGCGATAGTATTACTTGCTGAGTATATGTACGTAGTTCATTCAACAAAGATGTGTTGGCACTGTATCGTGCGATAGTATTACTTGCTGAGTATATGTACCTAGTTCATTCAACAAAGATATGTTGACACTGTATCCTGCGATAGTATTACTTGCTGAGTATATGTACGTAGTTCATTCAACAAAGATGTGTTGGCACTGTATCATGCGATAGTATTACTTGCTGAGTATATGTACGTAGTTCATTCAACAAAGATATGTTGGCACTGTATCGTGCGATAGTATTACTTGCTGAGTATATGTACGTAGTTCATTCAACAAAGATGTGTTGGCACTGTATCGTGCGATAGTATTACTTGCTGAGTATATGTACGTAGTTCATTCAACAAAGATATGTTGATACTGTATCCTGCGATAGTATTACTTGCTGAGTATATGTACGTGGTTCATTCAACAAAGATATATTGGCACTGTATCCTGCGATAGTATTACTTGCTGAGTATATGTACGTAGTGCATTCAACAAAGATATGTTGGCACTGTAGCCTGCGATAGTATTACTTGCTGAGTATATGTACCTAGTTCATTTAACAAAGATATGTTGGCACTGTATCCTGCGATAGTATTACTTGCTGAGTATATGTACGTAGTTCATTCAACAAAGATATGTTGATACTGTATCCTGCGATAGTATTACTTGCTGAGTATATGTACGTGGTTCATTCAACAAAGATATATTGGCACTGTATCCTGCGATAGTATTACTTGCTGAGTATATGTACGTAGTGCATTCAACAAAGATATGTTGGCACTGTAGCCTGCGATAGTATTACTTGCTGAGTATATGTACGTAGATCATTCAACAAAGATATGTTGATACTGTATCGTGCGATAGTATTACTTGCTGAGTATATGTACGTGGTTCATTCAACAAAGATATGTTGGCACTGTATCCTGCGATAGTATTACTTGCTGAGTATATGTACGTAGTTCATTCAACAAAGATATGTTGGCACTGTATCCTGCGATAGTATTACTTGCTGAGTATATGTACGTGGTTCATTCAACAAAGATATGTTGATACTGTATCCTGCGATAGTATTACTTGCTGAGTATATGTACGTAGTTCATTCAACAAAGATACGTTGATACTGTATCCTGCGATAGTATTACCTGCTGAGTATATGTACGTAGTTCATTCAACAAAGATACGTTGATACTGTATCCTGCGATAGTATTACTTGCTGAGTATATGTACGTAGTTCATTCAACAAAGATACGTTGATACTGTATCCTGCGATAGTATTACTTGCTGAGTATATGTACCTAGTTCATTCAACAAAGATATGTTGGCACTGTATCCTGCGATAGTATTACTTGCTGAGTATATGTACGTAGTTCATTCAACAAAGATATGTTGATACTGTATCCTGCGATAGTATTACTTGCTGAGTATATGTACGTGGTTCATTCAACAAAGATATGTCGGCACTGTATCCTGCGATAGTATTACTTGCTGAGTATATGTACGTGGTTCATTCAACAAAGATATGTTGGCACTGTATCCTGCGATAGTATTACTTGCTGAGTATATGTACGCAATTCATTCAACAAAGATATGTTGATACTGTATCTGCGATAGTATTACTTGCTGAGTATATGTACGTGGTTCATTCAACAAAGATATGTTGGCACTGCGTCCTGCGATAGTATTACTTCCTAAGTATATGTACTTAGTTCATTCAACAAAGATATGTTGGCACTGTATCCTGTGATAGTATTACTTGCTGAATATATGTACGTAGTTCATTCAACAAAGATATGTTGGCACTGTATCCTGTGATAGTATTACTTGCTGAGTATATGTACGTAGTTCATTCAACAAAGATATGTTGGCACTGTATCCTGTGATAGTATTACTTGCTGAGTATATGTACGTAGTTCATTCAACAAAGATATGTTGATACTGTATCCTGCGATAGTATTACTTGCTGAGTATATGTACGTAGTTCATTCAACAAAGATATGTTGGCACTGTATCCTGCGATAGTATTACTTGCTGAGTATATGTACGTGGTTCATTCAACAAAGATATGTTGGCACTGTGTCCTGCGATAGTATTACTTGCTGAGTATATGTACGTGGTTCATTCAACAAAGATATGTTGATACTGTATCCTGCGATAGTATTACTTGCTGAGTATATGTACGTGGTTCATTCAACAAAGATATGTTGATACTGTATCCTGCGATAGTATTACTTGCTGAGTATATGTACGTAGTTCATTCAACAAAGATATGTTGGCACTGTATCCTCCAATAGTATTGCTTGCTGAGTATATGTACGTAGTTCATTCAACAAAGATATTTTGATACTGTATCCTGCGATAGTATTACTTGCTGAGTATATGTACGTAGTTCATTCAACAAAGATATGTTGATACTGTATCCTGCGATAGTATTACTTGCTGAGTATATGTACGTGGTTCATTCAACAAAGATATGTTGGCACTGTATACTGCAATAGTATTAATTGCTGAGTATATGTACCTAGTTCATTCAACAAAGATATGTTGGCACTGTATCCTGCGATAGTATTACTTGCTGAGTATATGTACGTGGTTCATTCAACAAAGATATGTTGGCACTGTATCCTGCGATAGTATTACTTGCTGAGTATATGTACGTAGTTCATTCAACAAAGATATGTTGATACTGTATCCTGCGATAGTATTACTTGCTGAGTATATGTACGTAGTTCATTCAACAAAGATATGTTGATACTGTATCCTGCGATAGTATTACTTGCTGAGTATATGTACGTAGTTCATTCAACAAAGATATGTTGATACTGTATCCTGCGATAGTATTACTTGCTGAGTATATGTACGTGGTTCATTCAACAAAGATATGTTGGCACTGTATCCTGCGATAGTATTACTTGCTGAGTATATGTACGTAGTTCATTCAACAAAGATATGTTGATACTGTATCTTGCGATAGTATTACTTGCTGAGTATATGTACGTGGTTCATTCAACAAAGATATGTTGGCACTGTATCCTGCGATAGTATTACTTGCTGAGTATATGTACGTAGTTCATTCAACAAAGATATGTTGATACTGTATCTTGCGATAGTATTACTTGCTGAGTATATGTACGTAGTTCATTCAACAAAGATATGTTGATACTGTATCTTGCGATAGTATTACTTGCTGAGTATATGTACGTAGTTCATTCAACAAAGATATGTTGATAATGTATCTTGCGATAGTATTACTTGCTGAGTATATGTACGTAGTTCATTCAACAAAGATATGTTGATACTGTATCGTGCGATAGTATTACTTGCTGAGTATATGTACGTAGTTCATTTAACAAAGATATGTTGATACTGTATCCTGCGATAGTATTACTTGCTGAGTATATGTACGTGGTTCATTCAACAAAGATATGTTGGCACTGTATCTTGCGATAGTATTACTTGCTGAGTATATGTACGTAGTTAATTCAACAAAGATATGTTGATACTGTATCTTGCGATAGTATTACTTGCTGAGTATATGTACGTGGTTCATTCAACAAAGATATGTTGGCACTGTATCCTGCGATAGTATTACTTGCTGAGTATATGTACGTAGTTCATTCAACAAATATATGTTGATACTGTATCTTGCGATAGTATTACTTGCTAAGTTTTTGTTTTATATTGCTAATTCATATATTACTGGTAGTCCATCAACACAAACCTTTCTCATAGTTTAAAGTGAAAGATCATTTTCACTGCCCACTAATTTGTTAGGTGCATTTAGTATTGTTTATTAGATGTCATCATATAATATTTTCGTACCATGTTATATTTGATCCATTCGTCCAAAGCAAACGGAGACAGTGATTGATGAATAATGCTCTGTATTCTTATTTTTATGCAGCGTAAAACAGATATTTTTGTATGGAAATCTCAATTATGTTGTAGTTTAATTTTGATATGACAAAAATAATTGCAAAATATTTTAATTCTTTCTCTAAAAAGGTACACTTATAATTTAGATAGACCAAACCTAACAATATAAACGTCAAGTAGTGTGGTATGAGACTTGTACCCCATACCCACTACCGTCCCCTCAACAAAGGAAACTAACAGGGACCGAGCTTTCACAATCAAAATTTTAACTGAGATATAGATCAATCTTCTTCGCTATCAACATCGCCCAAGTGTTTGTATTACTGCTATCAACGTCGCCCAAGTGTACATATCAACGCTAGCAACATCGCCCAAGAGTATGTATCACTGTTATCAACATCGCCCAATTGTATGCATCACCGTTATCAACATTTCCCAAGTGTACGTATCACCGCTATAAACATCGCCCAAGTGTAGTATCACCGCTATAAAGATCGCCCAATTGTACGTATGACCTGCCCTTCACTTGAAATATAAATTCAACAATATTATCAGACCAGAAATTCTCTTGGAACAGTTACTGGCAAAAAGAGTTTAAAAAACATGATTAATAATAATAATAAATTTATTTATTTCTCACATCTTTTTGTTACATAGAAATCAATACAAATATAAATATTATATTGATAAGACCTCCACATGGGCAAAAGTCTGTATGTGGAGGTCGAGTTCCAGTCAATTAAACAGTTTTTGTGAATCAGACTCTTTACAGTTAGTTTATTATATACTTACATTTAAGAGGATATAACTACCTACATTACTACCTAACTTAATAATAATATAGGTAAAAAAAAAATTAAACAACTAAGATGACGTTAAAATTATTGATTACTACTGAATATAATTTATGACAGTACAAACTAATATAGTATAATAATTTAAGAATTAAATAAAAATGCAAAATTGTTATTGTATTTAAAAAATGTCTATAGTTAAATTGAGTGATATAGGCTATAGGCCTACCAAATACACCAATTCATACATTCAGACTCACCACGAACGTTCATATATCATGATCTCTAACATAATTATATTTAACACACTAAATAATTAAAGTAACATTCATTCAATATACAATTATACACATACGCACAATCAAACATATCACCACTCATGCACAATCGCAAATAGCAAACATTCCAAAGCACCATCACCATTCACACTTCCAAGTACTCGAACATAACTCCAGTATAACACAAGCTAATTCGAAATGTTTTATTGTAAAATCATATGCAGAGTAAATTTCTCTTCTAGTATACTAAAGAACTATAAACTAAATTAATTTGGGGTTAAATGATTCTTTTATCATAAAACCACACAAATCGAAATATATTCCAACAAAGAAAAATAAAATATAGCAAGTAGTTTAATTCAGACATGGAATAGATAGTAAAAAAGTCTTCTATGCGCTTATACATGTTGTGCCTAAGCTCGGGACTTATCCCCGAGTGTCAATTACTGAGTTACTTTTCGCCATCTATTGTCAAGTCGGCATTCTTCACTGACAGGCCTCTCGAACCTATTAACAATGTCATAATATTTTCAAAATAATGGAATTGTTGAGGTTTGCAGGAGTGATTTTTAATAGCATTAATAAAAACCAATTAAATTTCAAAACACTAGGTGAACTAATTACATTTATGTAAAGTTGTAATTAGTTTTCACGTGCTCTCAGTCGTGTAGTAAGTGTACAAGTAAGTTACATCTCTAGGATAGTTCTCAACTACTTGCGTATTTTTTATTTTGTGAACATTTTTTGAGAGTTTTATTTCTTAAGGGTATTGAATCGAAAATTATTTTTGAAAATTTTTTGAATAAAATTGTTAGTATCCATGCAGTTTAATAAATGTGTTACGGGAAAAGATTCTAAAAAATTTCTTTATGGAGATATGACTGCTTAAAGTGACTAATTTGGCCTTTTTGGTTCATAACTCATGAACAAACCGTATGATATAATTTATTAACATTTTAAAAACATAACGGACAAAGTGTACTAATCAACTTAGTATATAGTATATCTAAAAAAATATTTTAAGTGTTACTAATTATTTTTCTATAAATGATATTTGTTCATTCATATTTTGAGTTGAAATGCGTACAGTCATCTTTGGCTAAAAAGGTATATTAATAATATATATAACATTCATTGCTAAAGTTTACTATGAATGTGGGAGTTATGCCCATCTGTCGAATTTGCGGGGCGGGGAATCTTTGAGAGGGAGAGAGGGGAGGGGAATATATTGCTAGTTCGTTAGTGAGTCAGGGATCTTTACTACTCTTAGCGGCAGTTGTGATAAAATCTAGAACAAAATTCCTTAGAGCGCTAAACAACTGGGCACCTGGACGAACACCCTTAAGGGCCAAATTATAAGATTTGTTCAGATGTTTTGAATATGATACCAAGCAAATAATAGTTTGTAATTTATATTTATTTTTGCTTTATTATAATACTTTTTATTGACTAAAAAGCTATATTTTATTTAATAGCAAATTTAATGTTTGATTCTCGAAAATTTCTATAGTTTCAAAGATCAACAATCTTTATTATCTTTTTTAATTTTACTTAAAATGTTCCTTAATCTACAATGTAGTAGATTTTTCTGATTATTGCAGTCGCTACCAATTTGGAGAGCATTTTGAAATCATTAAAAAAAACCTCTCGTTGTTAAATTCTTGATTGCCTAAAGAAAACAATTTGTTTGTGTAAATTTTAAAATTTTCATAACTGTAATTTACAATAAGGCAACAATTTTCATCAAGTGTAAGGTAAATGTTTAAAAGAAATGTAGTTATTTTTTTTATTCATACTTTAAAGTGAAACATTGCCTGTGAGTCCTTGACAGTCTTGGGGGGACCTTTTAGATTCTCATTAGAGGACTAAAGTGTTGGCTCAGGATTTAGAATAAAGAAAAGTAATTTTCGGTAGTAATTTTAAATTAATTCATGAAAAATAAAGAATATAATTCTGAATTTTTAAAGGTATTTTATTATATGTATTGATATTTGAGCGTAGAAGTACTATTAATCCATAATTATTATATATTTATTACACAGTAAGTAAGCATATAAGTACAGTAAGTAAATTGGTTTATTTTTCAGAGTTATTCTTGTTTGTGATAAAAAGTAGGGTTAAATTGATGTGTACCAATATGTCATTTAGCATATCAAATGTTCACGTTGTATCTCAACATTGACCCTACACGTAATTAATGTCAGGAAAAACATTGTCTAACTCAATAAGATAAATATTACATTTAGACTTTCAATTTATAGTGGTTAACGTTAAGTGATTTGAAGTTGATTTGATACGTAAATAAATAATCAATTAGATAAGTTGTAAGTAGTCTGTACTAGTGTAAACCGCACCAAAATGTCCGATTATAGCTGTTGCTCCTCCTCACACTCGCCCAGCAATGTAATCTGTACTAGTGTAAACTGCACCAAAATGTCCGATTATAGCTGTTGCACCTCCTCACACTCGCCCAGCAATGTAATCTGTACTAGTGTAAACTGCACCAAAATGTCCGATTATAGCTGTTGCTCCTCCTCACACTCGCCCAGCAATGTAGTCTGTACTAGTGTAAACTGCACCAAAATGTCCGATTATAGCTGTTGCTCCTCCTCACACTCGCCCAGCAATGTAGTCTGTACTAGTGTAAACCGCACCAAAATGTCCGATTATAGCTGTTGCTCCTCCTCACACTCGCCCAGCAATGTAATCTGTACTAGTGTAAACTGCACCTAAATGTCCGAAGACAGCTGTTGCCCCTCCTCACACTCGCCCAGCAATGTAATCTGTACTAGTGTAAACTGCACCAAAATGTCCGATTATAGCTGTTGCCCCTCCTCACACTCGCCCAGCAATGTAATCTGTACTAGTGTAAACTGCACCAAAATGTCCGATTATAGCTGTTGCCCCTCCTCACACTCGCCCAGAAATGTAGTCTGTACTAGTGTAAACTGCACCAAAATGTCCGATTATAGCTGTTGCCCCTCCTCACACTCGCCCAGCAATGTAATCTGTACTAGTGTAAACTGCACCAAAATGTCCGATTATAGCTGTTGCCCCTCCTCAAACTCGCCCAGCAATGTAGTCTGTACTAGTGTAAACTGCACCAAAATGTCCGATTATAGCTGTTGCCCCTCCTCACACTCGCCCAGCAATGTAATCTGTACTAGTGTAAACCGCACCAAAATGTCCGATTATAGCTGTTGCTCCTCCTCACACTCGCCCAGCAATGTACTCTGTACTAGTGTAAACCGCACCAAAATGTCCGATTATAGCTGTTGCCCCTCCTCACACTCGCCCAGCAATGTAGTCTGTACTAGTGTAAACCGCACCAAAATGTCCAATGATAGTTGTTGCTCCTCCTCACACTCGCCCAACAATGTAGTCTGTACTAGTGTAAACCGCACCAAAATGTACGATGATAGCTGTTGCCCCTCCTCACACTCGCCCAGCAATGTAGTCTGTACTAGTGTAAACCGCACCAAAATGTCCGATGACAGCTGTTGCCCCTCCTCACACTCGCCCAGCAATGTAGTCTGTACTAGTGTAAACCGCACCAAAATGTCCGATGACAGCTGTTGCCCCTCCTCACACTCGCCCAGCAATGTAGTCTGTACTAGTGTAAACCGCACCAAAATGTACGATGATAGCTGTTGCCCCTCCTCACACTCGCCCAACAATGTAGTCTGTACTAGTGTAAACCGCACCAAAATGTACGATGATAGCTGTTGCCCCTCCTCACACTTGCCCAACAATGTAGTCTGTACTAGTGTAAACCGCACCAAAATGTCCGATGATAGTTGTTGCTCCTCCTCACACTCGCCCAACAATGTAGTCTGTACTAGTGTAAACCGCACCAAAATGTACGATGATAGCTGTTGCCCCTCCTCACACTCGCCCAACAATGTAGTCTGTACTAGTGTAAACCGCACCAAAATGTCCGATGATAGTTGTTGCTCCTCCTCACACTCGCCCAACAATGTAGTCTGTACTAGTGTAAACCGCACCAAAATGTCCGATGATAGTTGTTGCTCCTCCTCACACTCGCCCAACAATGTAGTCTGTACTAGTGTAAACCGCACCAAAATGTCCGATGATAGCTGTTGCCCCTCCTCACACTCGCCCAACAATGTAGTCTGTACTAGTGTAAACCGCACCAAAATGTCCGATGATAGTTGTTGCTCCTCCTCACACTCGCCCAACAATGTAGTCTGTACTAGTGTAAACCGCACCAAAATGTCCGATGATAGTTGTTGCTCCTCCTCACACTCGCCCAACAATGTAGTCTGATATAGATTACTGAACATTATTAATAATCTATTTAAACATATGTTGCAGTAAACACATTTTGATATTTTGTTATTTTGCGTTTTTTGGTTATGTACATTTAATGAAAGAGATATGTTTATGTTAGTTATTGATTTTAATGTTTACTTTGTATTTTTTATTAATATTTTTGAATATGTTCTATAAATATTATTGATTTATTACTATTTATTTTCGGAATACTATTAGCAATGGATAAACAGACTAATAAAAAACCTGTATTAACACATACCATAATTCATTTTACCATTACCTTTTAAGATGTGTTTAAATATTATCTTACGATTGTTTTGTAAACAAACTGCTAATAAAACTGACGGTATTGAACATAAGGTATCTTGTCATAGATGAAACATGTGGTTGGGTCATTGTCAGTAACGATATGGCAACACCACTTAAAATGTCATCGGACTATTTTGATGCGGTTTACAATAGCAAATGTACAAATACTAAAATAAAAGAGATCGCCTTTTATGTAAATTCATAGTTTTATCAATCAAATAAGTTTATTTAATACTAAGATTTGGAAATATTTTAATTAACCCTAGAGCTGACATGAAACGAATTTTTTTTAATTAACCCCTGACGCCAGGGGTTTTTTTGTTAAAATTTCGGCAATAAACTTCATAAAATGACTTTTAATGATTATATTCTGAAAGAGCAGCACTTACAGTATTAATTTATAACTGTCATTAATTTGTATATTCTCTTTGTTAAACAAATACAAATTCGTTATCTATGGGCAGCGACCAGCTGTCGCGAACGAAATATCGCTTAGCCTTTGTGGCTTTGCGCGATGTCAACAATGGCTTGGTTTGTTTATTTTGTTTATAAATATATAAATAATGTGAAATTTCAAATTTATTATTTTATTTTGTTTTAGTATCAGCTACCATTCTTACATCAATATTTTTACGCGAACGAAATACTGCTAAGCCATTGTGGCATTGCGCTATGTCAACAATGGCTGGGATTGTTTATTTTGTTTATACATATGTAAATAAGATGATCCTTCAAATTTATTATTTTATTTTGTTTTAGTTTTAGCTACCATTCTTACATAAATATTTATTTTATCATATCATGTTGATTTATTATGATGGATTAATTATAAATCTTAGCAGACATGCGCATTTTGACAGAAAAGTAAAACTGCGCACTTTTTCATTTCAGGTCATATAAAAAACAAAATGATAGGTAATTGTTGTAATAACTATATGTTTTTTAATCAGAATAACATTTAGAACAAACTATACATTTACACTTTTATCACAAAATGTACCAATTAACAGTTAGACAACAGAATAAAAAAAATGAATTTCAAAATATAAACATGTTTGTTACATGCGACCTAAAAAAGGTTATTTCTATGGAAACTTAAAATCAATCATATTATATTGTCATACTAAATATAAAATCATATTATACGTATCTGTCAGTAAAATAAAATATAAATGGTTACATTTGAACCATTAGTTATGAAATGGGATAAGTTATAAAAACGCCTGCAAATAAGCCAAAAAGAGGCCACCAGTACAGAGGTGCACCATTGCCAGCTCTAGGGTTAATTGGATTAAGTACATAAATAATAGACAAAAATACAAACAAATACATGAATAGTAGAGCTAACATTTGAAAATTAAATTTTAATACTTACTGTAGATTGGTTTATGCTGCTTAAGTGTTGAACATAGATAAATTTGTTGTTGAACATACTACGATTTTATCAACTACTTTAATCATAAAATTATTCTATTGTCTGTATTCAACTTCAACGTGCTTTTACAGTGCAACTGTTAACGTCTCAATCTACACTAAATTAACAACAAATATAGTTTTATAGCCTATATATTACCCTAGATCTGTGGCTACATGCCTGTTCAAAATTACCATAAATTTTATGTGATATGAATATTAAATCATGGTTGTATGCTTTTCAATGTTTTACAGTTATCAATAACAAAAAGTGTTTTTATGAATTAATATGATATCTCTAATGTTGCAGCAAGAGCTTATGTGAAAAGTAAGTGCTGGCGATGGCTGTGGCGAGTGGTGGAGGTGGTGGCACTGGCCACCGACGCCAAGAGTCCATGTACGCTATGACTGGCCTCTACTCTGAGACTACAGACACGGAGGATTGCAACAACACAGACACTGACACTGCTGGGACAAGCCATAACGCACCCTGCTATGACACGGTTGTCAAGTGTCATAGTCGCAATCCTTCCTCTGGCCTTGTCGACAAGTACGTATCTATATAGTATAAGAACACACTCCCTAGATCTGTTTTTCAACGCAGGTATCTCATTTTGTACATTTGAACCTGAAATAATAGTACATTTAAATTAAATTCAATTAAAACATAGCAAAAACCTCAATGAGTTGCCTTTAAGCGCAAATCGTCATTTCAGCAAAAGGATGGTTCATGCAACAGTAATGAGCTGTCTGGTTGTTATTGTTTGTTCATAGATCATTTTTTACTTTTTCTTTTTTCATGCTTGTAACTAACCATATACCGCTTATTATTTGTCCTTTTCAAAATTTGATTGTATATTTGGATTCAGGAGAAAAATAGCTTTAAATTGATCCCCCCTTGAGTAGATAACATCAGTAATAAAAAAAATTGTACATTTTCAAATTTAAGTTTTTGGGCCCATAATACTCCAAATTTTTTTAGATTTTCAGCTGAAATTTATATATAAGGTGCATGTTTGTTAGGGGTGTAGAATTGTGAAGGTTTGAACAATTTATTCAAGCTTTTTCTTAAGTTAGGTCATAAAAAGTCCTTTTTTGGTGATTTTCCCATAAGAAGTACATTGGGGCAGTTATGGGGTAAAAAAGGGCCGCCATCTTGTTTATGAATTATAAAAGTAAACTCTTGTGAATTTTTCTGGAGGTTTCAGGCCGAGAGCTTCAATTCTATTATACACTTTATGGGGTTAGGACGCTGGGAAGTTCCTCATAATCACTGTCAATGAGTGAGTTAGTCAGTGTGTCACTACATCAAGCTTTATAGTATATAGATTAATAAATTAAGAAAGTTTAGTTTTTCTGTTGTAAATTATCAGGTAATCTAATTTGCATCTTTGTGCTTCATCTGTTTTGAAATTTTCAAAACTTCATATAAACATAAGGAATAATTGAAAATGGCCCTCACATAGATCCTAGTAAAGACTCAGTGGGCATTCTAAAGACTAAGCCCAATTATATTGATTCTTCATCCTAACAGACGCAAGGCAATGTACCACACCTGTTACATAGTCTGAGTTGAATTAATTAAAAGGCACCATTGTGAGTTCTTTAATTCTTTACAGTTGGCCCAAAGCCTCACACCATAAGATGAGGTAAGTTTGTTTTAAAAACAGGAAAATAGTGAAAACGATTGTATATCTTAATTTAGTTGAAACATTGTATCATGATGATATCTTTTAATACCGTTCAATGTCCAGGAAAACAGTGACATGACAGTTTAGCGGTTTTACGTCTGTTCAAACATCTCTGTTACAACATTAGCATTGTTTAGTATTATTAAATTAAACACATGTTTTATTACATTTACATGAGGCGAAGTTAGGGCTTCAAAGCCCTCTCTACCACTTATCCTCAGCACTGCTAAACTGTTAACTGCCAAACGTATCATAAAATGTACATGTCCAATCAAGAGAAACAAAACAAATTTAAGATTAGATTTTTTTAATCATTGTTCTTTCTCATAGTTTATAAAAATAATTATTTTTTGTAAAGAAGGTCTTGGTAAGACTATATTTCTATTTATGTTGTTATTATTATCAGAAACTTAGTGTTCTCATTCTTCTGTTTACCGATTCTGTATTTTTCGTTAACGAGAGGTAAATGTTTTTTACATGTAAACCAATAGGCTCACACGTTTTCATCTGTCCGTCATTACCTAAATATATTTTAGCCATAATATTAATTGATTCTCAATATTATTATTTAACTAAAAAACCTAATTTTGGCTTGCTGCATGCGTTCCACTGTTGTATTTAGTCTGTGTATTATGTGTAGTGTTTTGTCTAATATTTTTTATTTTAAAGTAGCTGATTACCCGTGCTTTGCTACAGTAAAATTATATGAGTTAATCTATTCCAAAAGTTTTAATTTGATTTGTTTTTTTAACAGCTGATGATTTATTAAATAAATAAAATAACTCCATAGCAATAACATTGAAACAAAGGCCAGTGGGGCTGATTCCTAGAGTCAGTGAATAAAATATTCAATGTTATTTTACAAAACAAAGTAGTAATTTTTTGTATAGTGCTCAAAGCATATATTTTGAATATAAGTAAAACAATAAGATATTGTAAATACCAAACAATTTTTTGATTTGAAAATGTGAAAATACTAGTATTGTTTAATAACAATGAGACAGTCTTGAGATGGGGTTTCCAAGTTATTTCAGATGACCTCCATAGATATGAAAACTTTGTTGTGTGTTATATGGTGTAGGTGCAATGCAGCACATAGTTTGGCCAAGACTGATAAATAGTTTCTGTAACCTTTGTACTAACTGAGCTACCTAGTACCAGCATGGCTCTACAAGGTCAGCATGAGAATAATTAGTCAATGTTTCCTAAATCACGTATTATGTTTTAAAATTCTGCTTATTAAATATTGAAATATTCAATAAAATACTGTCTGTTAGTTTCATAATTAATCCGAGTTATTATTTCTTCCTTTGTGAGCTTAGTTTGATAATATTTTATGTAGACAGTATGATATGTTTAGAAGTTCTTGAATGAAGCTCCAAGAGCATGTCATAACTCATCTTAAAGCTATATTTTATGTAGACAATATGATATGTTTAGAAGTTCTTGATTGAAGCTCCAAGAGCATGTCATAACTCATCTTAAAGCTATATTTTATGTAGACAATATGATATGTTTAGAAGTTCTTGATTGAAGCTCCAAGAGCATGTCATAACTCATCTTAAAGCTATATTTTATGTAGACAATATGATATGTTTAGAAGTTCTTGATTGAAGCTCCAAGAGCATGTCGTAACTCATCTTAAAGCTATATTTTATGTAGACAATATGATATGTTTAGAAGTTCTTGATTGAAGCTCCAAGAGCATGTCATAACTCATCTTAAAGCTATATTTTATGTAGACAATATGATATGTTTAGAAGTTCTTGATTGAAGCTCCAAGAGCATGTCATAACTCATCTTAAAGCTATATTTTATGTAGACAATATGATATGTTTAGAAGTTCTTGATTGAAGCTCCAAGAGCATGTCATAACTCATCTTAAAGCTATATTTTATGTAGACAATATGATATGTTTAGAAGTTCTTGTATGAAGCTCCAAGAGCATGTCATAACTCATCTTAAAGCTATATTTTATGTAGACAATATGATATGTTTAGAAGTTCTTGATTGAAGCTCCAAGAGCATGTCGTAACTCATCTTAAAGCTATATTTTATGTAGACAATATGATATGTTTAGAAGTTCTTGATTGAAGCTCCAAGAGCATGTCATAACTCATCTTAAAGCTATATTTTATGTAGACAATATGCTATGTTTAGAAGTTCTTAATTGAAGCTCCAAGAGCATGTCATAACTCATCTTAAAGCTATATTTCTGTGTTTGTTTATAATTTTCCTATATGACAAATTCACTAATTTATATACATTTATATTATTAGTGAATTTGTGTGTGTTTGGATACTTACTTTGTGTTTTTAGGCCAGTAAAAAAGTTAGTGCCTTTTCATAAATAAAACAAGTAAACGTCACACTGCACAAATTTATTAGAATATGAGTACATAATATATGAATATTATATTTACGGTTTCAGTGAACCATATTTACCATCCTTAAACCAGAGGGATTCACACATATTATCAACATGTAATATGTTAACGAAGAAATACCTGTTGAGAGAATGTTATCAGAGTTATGCTACTGCATTACTTGTTCAATAAAAACTGTCTATGTTCATTTCTAGTTCAATGTTGCAATAATTTAAAAAAGTAGTAATTTGTTGTAAAAATATTAATCTCTACTATTTTGAAGTTTCTAACTGGTCTTTTAATTAAAAACTGATTTTGTCTCATTAACTTAAGAGGAGTAAGTCTTTTACCGTCCTGCCATAAGCCTTTTATCACTGTTAGATGCCTCTGTTACTAGAACTTAAAATTATTTAGAGGCTGGTGACATTGATAGTTCCAGTGTCAGTGGACTATTTACTGTATGTAGATTCTCCACTGAGGAGCATGGGTGAAATGTCTGCGACCTATGTACATATTATAAATAGTCCTTTGATGCCGGAAGTCACTAGAACTTGTAATTATTTAGAGGCTGGTGTCATTGATATTTTCCAACGGTTCCAGTGTCAGTGGACTATTTACTGTATGTAGATTCTCCACTGAGAAGCATGGGTAAAATGTCTGTAACCTATGTACAGGTAGTCCTCGTTATACGCGGTAGATACGTTCCGCCTAAGCACCGCTTATAACGAAACCGCGTATAACGAGTCGGAGCTAAAGCGGGTTACGCCACTGTAGCCACAGCAGGCCGGCCTACTGCTTATTAGTACTGTACGCAATTCAAACTACAATATCATAAGATTATCAAAAGATTAATTAATTGTTTTGGAAATATAATAAAAATGTAGGCCTATAATAATTCATCAACACCTTTTATTGAATTCAAATTTGACTACTACATGAACAAACAAAATAAGAACGTACAGTATAAATGTATATAGGCATACTTTAATTAAAAATTAAATTCAAAGAGAAAAGGATATTAAAAAGTAATAAAAGTACTGTACAGTACATAGCTAAAAAAGTACATCATATACAGTAGTTAAATCTTTTGATGTGCCTGCCACTGGGCTGGGAGGGTCAGACTGCCCGCCTTTGTTTACGCCTGACGTCTGCTTACCAGGTGTTTGTACCTTTTCAGCTGTTTGGGAGAAAAATGTCTTAATCGAGAGCTGGGTTGTTGTTTTTAATTTATTGTTATATAGTTCACGATAACACTTAATCACATTCTCAACTTCCCTTTTAACCTTAGCACTCCTCGTGTCATTTGGGTCGTTCTCTTCAAAATAATATAAAGCGTTATTATTCATACAGAAAGCCTCTGCCATTCCTTTACTAGTCAAGGTTTTAACACTTTCAGGTTCTTCTTCCTTATAGGATCCTTCAGAAAACCTATCATCTTCTATTGTTAATAGGTCTTCGGTACTTAGCTCTTCTTGTAGTGTAATCAATTCATTAACATCCGCTTCATCTACGTCTGTGAATCCCACACGCTGTGCCATATCCACAATATCTTTTGACGTTGTTCTGACATTTTCAGTCATTTCTACATCATATTTCACGATTTCTGTTTATTCCAGGATTTGCCTATGATATCAATAGCCATTTTGATGTTGAACTGTTTCCAAAAGTCCTTAATAGATAATTTATCATCAGCATCACAAGTTTTAATCAGTAAAGAAAATGTATGTTTAAGATAGTTGGCTTTAAAAGCTGAAATAACACCTTGGTCCATAGGCTGCAATATGGACGTAGTGTTCGGGGGTAGAAACATAACTTTAATGTTCTCATTTATTTCACTTATTTGAAGAGGGTGGCTTGAAACATTATCTACCAGAATCAAAATTTTAAAAGGAATCTTTTTTTCATAGCAATACACTTTTAAATCATTTTGCAGCACTAGTGAAATATAATCATGAAATATTTTACCCGTCATCCAGCCTTTTTTACTTGACCTCCACAATACAGGCAACATATACTTGTCACGGCCTTTTAGTGCTCTGGGGTTTTCTGAATGGTAAACCATCAGTGGTTTAAGTTTGAAATCCCCAGAAGCATTTGCACCAAAGAGTAATGTGCAGCGATCTTTAGCAGCTTTAAATCCAGGAGCAGTTTTCTCCTCAATAGAAATAAATGTTTTGCTTGGCATTCGCTTCCAAAATAGGCCAGTTTCGTCAAGGTTAAAAACCTGTTTGGCCGTATACCCCTCCTTTTCAATAAAATTTTTAAAAGTTCTAGCCTTAAAAGTTTCAGCGCCTACATTGTCTGCCGATGCCGCCTCACCTGTTAATTTTAAACTGTGAAAAGCGTTGCGTGCCTTGAAACGGTCAAACCACCCTTTACTGGCATTAAAGTCTGGGGCGTTTTGATCATCCTTAGTAATTTCTGTATAGATAGCTCTTGCTTTCTCTTGGATGACTGCCATCGAAATGGGTGCATGGAGCTGATTATAATGTTTAATCCAGTTTGACAGTAGGTTTTCCATTTTCTCCATCAAATCAGATGTGGACTTAGATACACGTGCTAAACTTAAATTTGTACAAGACTGCACACTCTTACGAATAGTTTCAGCATTTGATCAGATTGTCCTAATAGATGACTCTGGAAGGCCCATCACTCGGTGGATATCAATTATACGCTCCCCTTTATCGAGACGTTTTAAAACTTCAAGTTTAACTTTTAAAGAAAGAGAATGTCTAACACGTTTATTACTTACATCTATCTGTTTCTTCTCACGTTTTCCCGACATTATAAAACAACTCACAACAATATTGTTCACAATGCCACGCCACAAGAAGTAAATTGTACACCACTAATGCGAATAAATAAACAACAGTGCTCGAGAGAAAGAGACAGATTGACGGGTGGGGCGCGCCTGAGGAATGTGGAATGTTGGAATGTTGGTGGGTTGGTGTTGGTGGGGGGTCCGGCCCATCCGCGTATAAGCGAAACCGCGTAAATCGGGACCGCATATAACGAGGACTACCTGTACATATTGTAAATAGTCATTTGATGCCAGAAGTCACTAGAACTGTTATCATCGTAAAGCACTGTAGTAATTAAACTGAACATTAATAGTTGTTAACAAATGTTATTTGCATTTATAGTAATGAGAGAGCTCGCACAGAGGCAAAGGAGAAGAACCACCCTTCCTTCCCCATTCTACCTCAGGACGTTCAAGACTGTGGCATACTTGCCTGTAGGCCTTTTCTTATTCAAAGCTTTGCCAGTATAAAAGTGAGTATATTTTACTTCTAAATTATATTTAGATTTTTACTTTTAGTTAAAAAGCTATAACGAATATATTACTCTTCAGTTCTTAGAATGAAACTTAACATTTTTTTATCTCTCCAAGCCAAATAGTTCATTTAATACATTGTAGGCTTCATTAAAAAGGTTTTGCTTATGAGTAAATACAGTTTGATTAATTGTACTTCTATAGATTGTCACTATCACATAATGAGTAAATATACTTTGATTAATTGTACTTCTATAGATTGTCACTATCACATAATGAGTAAATATACTTTGATTAATTGTACTTCTATAGATTGTCACTATCACATAATGAGTAAGTATACTTTGATTAATTGTACTTCTATAGATTGTCACTATCACATAATGAGTAAGTATACTTTGATTAATTGTACTTCTATAGATTGTCACTATCACATAATGAGTAAATATACTTTGATTAATTGTACTTCTATAGATTGTCACTATCACATAATGAGTAAATATACTTTGATTAATTGTACTTCTATAGATTGTCACTATCACATAATGAGTAAATATACTTTGATTAATTGTACTTCTATAGATTGTCACTATCACATAATGAGTAGGTATAATTTGATTAATTGTACTTCTATAGATTGTCACTATCACATAATGAGTAAATATACTTTGATTAATTGTACATCTATAGACTGTCACTATCACATAATGCTGTCTCTTTTTACTATTATATGAAATGTGAACATTATTTTGGAGTTAGCTTAATTTTGTTCTTAGGTAATTTGATTCTATATATAATGTATTTTTGGAGATAAGTATGCTTATGATTTAATGTTATTTTATAACCAAAACCTTTTTGACAGTAAAAGACAGGTTTATTCCAAGAGAAAATTGTATTCATGTAGCCTTATGGAAGAAAGGATTTTGTTGAAGAATAATTGTTGTACAATGTATGACTTTAACCCTTTCAGGTGTAAAGACGTCATATGACGTCACAATTATCATGACTGAGAGGAGTATTAGGATTGAAAACAAATTTTCCACAGGAGTAAAAATAAAATTTTGAAAATAGTTTCAAACTTGTTTATTACAGTGCACAGTATTGAATAATATAAAACTAGTGTAGTATAAAAATAATAAATACAAATAACTATACTGTAAAGTAAAAATAATAAAAGCAATTAATAATGTATCGAAAGTATAAAAGTGATAGCCAAGTACACTGCAGACTGAATAAATGTATTGTACGTAGCTGTGTAGTTGACAAATAACTGAGAGAATGTGAGTGAAAAGTGCGCCAATGAAGTGAAATGCACGCCAAACTTTATATCAGCTGATGACATCGTGCACGACGTCTTTACTCATTTTAGCTAATATAACACACTCCTGGAAGGGTTTAACACATTCGCTGCGGCTGCCCCCACCGGTGGGGGCAGGGTCTGTATCCGAATCACGGCGCCCCCACCGGTGGGGGCGGAGTACCCTGTTTACTAGAAAGCCCAGACTGGCCCAGCCATTCGTTGTATTTGTTTTGTTCCACCTCGCTTCGTTGCCTAGTAACCTAACCTTACTTGCTGCGTTGTTAGTTTCGAGTTCTACGACCTCTACCATATAGCTGAGCCCCCACGGGAGGGTGCGTACCGTTTCATGCTGTTCTTATAGACTAATACCTTTAGTTATATTCCTGGTGCTTTGTGTTGTGTGTGTATATATTGAATTACTGTCTGTACATATATTTCAATATTTTAATTACTGTGACTAAATTATTTGTGTGTATTTTGAAGATTATTTTACTGCCGAACTCTGGAAATTGTGTCGGGCTATATTTTGACTACTGAGGTATTTTACTGAGGTATTTTGACCACTGAGGTACTGAACTACCAAGTATTTTACATAAAAAAGGAGGATTTGTACAATAAAACGACATTCCAAGTGATTTTGTGTGGGTCAAACAACGGTGATCGAGCGCTAGGTGCTGCGCCCCCACCGGTGGGTGACAAACTTATGACGTCATTTCTACAAGGAAAACATCAAAAGAATCAGGCTATTACCAACTTCAATCAACTTCATACACCTAAAGGTAAGTTTTCATGTAATAAAAATTTTCCGCACCCCCGACATCCAATTGGTGAATTTTACGCAGCGAATGTGTTAATCCCTATGTACCATATATTCATATTCAAACTAATAGTTAAAATTTTATCACAGTTGTTGGTTTTTTTGTTTTTGTTTTGTTAACTAGGAGATACCTTTGCTTTGAGGAAATGGGGGGGAGGAGTGAAAACATGCGTGAAAAATAAACAATACACAAAAATGAACTATTATTTTTTATATTCTAGCTACTGCTTGAATATTTGATTATCTGTTGTTACTGATAATTTACATTATTTATACTTTTCTTATGTTATTCACTTGTAAGTTACTCAACCAAATGAACTATTCTACCATTCAAGGTAATAATAGTAACACATATGTTTTGCCAACAAATAACATCCACATATGTTTTGTTGGCAATATGATTGAAATAACAATAGGATTAAATCTGGTAGTCATTAGCGGAGAGTAGAAGAAATGAAAATATTATTCAATTAGAGAGAAACCCTCCAATTTTACTAAATTTGGGTGTATGTGGTTCAAAATTTTTTATTTTAGAAAGGTGAATGCTTTTCATCCTTACGCTTTTTTGAAGTCTTAAATCTCTATAGTGTAAAAGGATTAATAAACCTGTTTCTTTTGTCATAATAGTTAACTAAACAAACAATTACCAATTAACAAACCGTCTAAAAACACTGAGAATGGTGGAGTAGTTGTTTTAATTTATAGTTTACTGAACTAAAGAAAATTGTTTTCCTATAGGTTTTCGTGTTTTTCCTGTCTTTTCTCGTGACACTACAGCAAGCCTTGACATCAGGCTACATCAACTCTGTAATTACCACCATCGAGAAGAGGTTCGACATACCCTCGAGCCTATCAGGCCTAATCGCTTCTTCTTACGAGATTGGCAACGTTATCACAGTCATCTTTGTGAGCTATCTGGGCAGTAGACGACACATCCCAGTCTGGATTGGCATAGGTAATAAACAATAAGTAATTAATAATCATAATGGTAATACCACTGTACGTGTATGGGTGTGTGTGTGTGTGCGTGTGCGCGCGCGTGTGCGTGTGTGCGTGCGTGTGTGTGTGCGTGTGTGGAAACATTAAAATGAAGAGCGGGGGGCATCTGAATAGTAGCCCCTGGAAAAGCACTCCCCCAGTGCAGGCATACGTCACTTTGATGCCACAGCTGGGGGGGGGGGGGTACTTTTCAAGTCACGAACACTCCTCATAGTGAGTTTCAGCTGTTTGTTCATTTTGAAACTATTAAATGTTATATTGTTATCATTGAATGATATTACGTAATGAATTAAGATGATAATGCAAGAATTAGAGCTGTACTAGTTGGATTTGTGCTGATTGGAAAAGTTCCCTCCTGCCCGTGGTGTACAGGCTGGAAAAGTAGCCCCTGGAAAAGTACCCCTCCCCCCAAGGTTTGTATTAGGAATATTGAAGGTGTTTGCGTTTTGTATTTGATGCTTCGGCACAGGGAATAGACATAATATCAGTTATATTCTGTGTGCGTTGGTGTATTATGAATTCTACATAACCTGAACATTCGTTACTATTCAGGAAACATACAATTTTCAGTTTTTTCTTTATTAACATAATTCTGATCAACTAAGTAAAATAATTACCAGTTTATTATCATTCAATAACGATATTAGTTGTCTACCTTGTGAAAATTAGTTAAGCATTATTAGTTTTGTAATAATTTAACAAATTTGCCTAAGGCTGAGTTGTTTAAATAATTTAAATATTTTAATAAAAATTGTTTTGTGGTAACACAGTAGGCTAAGACTAATTAACTGAATTGAGATTAAAATTCAAAAATATTTGAAATTAATACTATCAAGAGAATTATACTGTGGTAATGTAAATCCCTCTCATGAAATTAAACTGTAAGTAAAATCAAACGTCACGTCAATATTATACTGGTGAGAAGTAATTCAATGTATAAACCCTTATGTATTAAATTTTATAATTATTCTATAATCAGATTGATAAATCTAAATAATTTAATTCAATAATGCTATATATGAGTAATTATCTTTTGGAGAATTTTTTAATATATTTTTTTATATTTCTTATGCAAAAAATAAAAACATTGTCAGGAGAAATTGGCCATAAAAACTTACTTGCCGCATTTCATAAAAATCAGTCAATTTGTTCTCTAGCTATGTACAGTATATACATACATAAATCACAGACATGAAACTGTTCTGTCGCCAAAACTACATTTTTTACATTGAGGGGGATCTAAAACAGATTTTTAGACCAGACTGTAACATTTTGTAGACTATCACAATACATCCTCTATGCACTTGGGAAAAGTAAACATTTTATGTCCATCCAATATAAAAAGTGATTTTAAAAATTCAGACAATATTATTTGGGTTTGATATAAATTGTTATTTATTTTTCAAAAAGGACTTCAATTTCTTATGCGAGTATTACTGGCTTTAACATAAAGATTTTAATAGTAATTTACCACTAAATATAATTATTCAAAATGGGCTGATATTCCGACATCATCCAAGTAGAAAAACTTGACATATAACACCATGAATTGCATAGGTTCTCTGATTATATTTCATTCTATTATTCCTACAAAATATCATGCCATATGTTTACACATTTTTAAAGTTTTACCGAATATGGTACTTAAAAAGTACAATTAAATAAGCGCAATTGAGTTTGATACTGTAATATTAGGCCTATATAAATAAATAAATATTCAACGCACGAATCATTTGTGTTGTTTCTATAAATGTCTGAAGATTTTTTTTTTTACCAAGACAGTCGTTGCGATGAATTTATAAACTTATTGGAAACAAAAAGGTGTCCATATGAATTCAACCCGAGATACAATACCAAAAGTAAAACAATTCAATATTTACAAAATGTTATGTTTGTGAAAAAAGTTCTTGTCAGTTTTGTGAGAAATTCGGTAGCCATGCTGATTCGATGTTTGCGATGTACGGTTCCTTAATAAATTTGTAATAAAAATGTAAACTGATAAGTATGTAATTACATTTTTCTATAGTAATGTCGTTTGTATAATAGCCTATGCATTTCGTGAGTATTACAACTAAGAACACAGTTTACCGATTATCTTGAATAAAATAAACGTTTCCTTAAAAAACTAAGAAGTGTACGTATCATAAATATAAAATTATGAAGGTGCAAAATATTTAATAGAATGTATTTGACTCTATAGAAAAATTGTGTTGTTTTCGGAAAATATTTAAATGGCAAATACATAAAAATGGTAAATAAATATATCATGATGAAAACATGAAAAACCCGGTACAACCACTATGATGATACCGGTTCTGTTTTCTGTCTCACTGTATAAAATATTAATCTGTATGATTAACATTTAATAGTGAAATTAATTTATCTAGATTTACATGAATTGTTTATGTGTCTTGATAAATAAATTATAGACCTTCAAAACTACAGTCCACAACCAGTAGTTTTCATACATCTTCAACTTGGCTATGGCAATCTCAAGGGCGAGCCATCCTGGGGGGGGGGGGGTTACTTTTCCAAAGGCTATAAATACAATCAAAACTCGCTGTATTTGATTATAAATTTATATTAGACTATACCATTACATTCAGCAAGTTTACTAGATTGATCGCGGAGGGGGAGGGGTAATTTTCCAGTCGCGAAAACCGTTTCGTCAGTTGTCCAAATAACATTTTTGTGACGTCAAAATGACATAGTCAGTTGCTGGGGGGATACTTTTCCAGGGGCTACTTTTCTGCTACCCCTAAGATCGCCGCTTTTGATTAAATAATGAAACATTGAATATTAAAGGAAAATTTTCAAAATCAAACAATTACATGTAATAATTTAGCATGGAAAATTATTGAAAAAAGTTTAATTATAATATAGCTTTCCTTCCTTTTCATTTTTTTTTTAATTTGACAATTTATATTTTTTAAAGCTCAAAATGTCCTAAACACGTTCAATGCTGAAAGAGAACATAATTGCGCAACCCACAACTGATGTGTAATAAATGATTACTCATCTTCTAAATAGTCTCAATGTAGCCAAAATGTTGTCCTGGTGTTGATTTAGGCCAATTGCAGTGACGTAATTTCCGGTACGTTGATCGACATAGTCCGCCTGGGGTGCCGGTAAGCGTGACTCAGCTGGTGGTTGTTGACACTCTAGTAGTCAATTTAGTAGAGTTACATTATTGATAATTACATAACAAAATAGAAAAACCTTTTTATAACAAAAAATAAACTTCTTCTGTGGAAAAAAAAAATGTTTGGCCACGATAATGTTCACTCGCAATGTTATTGAATGACAGAAAAAATGTATACAGTTAGTTACCCCTAATAATATATGGTAATACAAAAATGAGTAATATACTTAACCCTTTTAGTGCCAGACAGTTTTTTGGGGTACTTACGAAAAATGCCAACCCATTTTCATAAAGGGTGTGCGAAGAATGCCAGGCCACTTTAGGCCATTTTGACATCTTTTGTTAAAACATTCATAGCTCTCTTATTTGTTATTATAAATTAACAAATGGGGTCTTGTTTTGTTTGTAATAATATGTTTGTAGTAAAGAAAATATAATTTTGGGTTATTTACATGATTAAAAAAAATTATATTACAAAAAGTTTCAAAAAGTTTTTTCTTTTTTATTTTTTCAAGTTTGAACATACATTACTACTTTTTGTATAAACTAAACCACAGTATTAAAATATAGAGACTAATCTACATATAATTGTAAGTACACATACAAAAATTAAAACACTTACATTCAAAAACATAGTAGATATAAAAATCTTTGAAAAAACATGTAATTATCCAAAGGAAGCAAAACACTGCAGATAAACAGCTGTTATTACGTCATGACAACGACCAGTAGAGTAATAATTTCTTTGTTGCCATATGGCATATTGTCTTCAATCCCTATGTCAAGTTTGAAAGCATTCGGTCGACAAATAAAATTACAATATAATAAAAACTTGACGTGCACCCATAGCGCACGTCGGCAGTTTTAGCGGGACCAAGAGGCGTTCGCTCACAGCGCACGACGGCATTTTTCGAACAAACTCTGATGTGCGCTCGCGGCGCACGTCAGCATTAAAGGGGTTAAAATAAAGAAGAAAACTATGTACAACCCCTCCCACCGCCCTATTCAAACTATTTTATTCATACATGTCCTTATGAAACTTATCGAAACACCGAAGTTCGTAGAGGCTGGGTTCACCTGGTCATACCGCACAAATGTAAGTAGTCATCTTCCAATTGCCTCCTTTTGAGCATACTCGACAAACCCTTTGCACTCGGTGGCTATTTGATTTTCTTTCCTCATTCTTTGATAGTCTGTGCATACTATTTCGAGTAAGAGTCTGCATAATTGGTAGTTGTTTGGGGGCAGCAGTTTTTCAAGCACTTTCATTCAGAAATCATACAGGGGCAGCCTATTGTCTATGTTATGCATATTGTATAAGTAGTAAACTTTCCCCATAAGGACTTGGAGGAAGTGTACAAAGATCTTGTTATGCCATCTTAGTGTTTTACATTCACTTCTTGGTCCTGAACGGTCGGCTTGTCTGTTTCGCTGTCGGACAGGACGATAATCTGGCCGAACTCAATTGGCGTTAGATAGGAGTTTGGACGACAAAGTGAAAGAATTATAAAAATTATCCATAAATAAAGAATGACCTTTGCCCAAAAAATCATTCATCAACATCATAACAATTTTCATTGTGAGCCCTGAACCTGCGCAGGGATCGGTTGCACCTGTGTAAACATGAAATCTTATTTGCAACCCCTCTTGTTCATTTAGTGAGTAGATCTTCATTCCATACTTGTGGCGCTTGCCTTTGATGCGTTGTTGAAAGATTAAGTGGCCACACCACAGTACCATCTCTTCATCTATTGTCAGTTCACGGGACGGATAATATATTCCCTCATCTTATTGTTAAGATAATCAACAATGGGAGTAATTTTATAAGCTCCTCGATTTTGGAGTTTCTGCTGTCTTTACCCTTGAAACATGGAAACATCTAAGTATTAGTTAAAATCAGTCCCTGCTCATGTATTGGCTGAAAATATTTTGGATGAGAAGGTGGTGTTTTCTCCAGTAATCAGAAATTCTATTCATTCGAATCATGCAAGTGTGCAATAATAGTCGTAAAAAGGTTAGAAGTTCCTCCCTTATCAAGTCTTTCCAATGTCCAATTTATAACTTAGGAGTGGTGTTTCGTCCACAGAAAAATTCCATTGCATATAGGTTAGTTGCATAGCGGTATATCTAAAAATAAATTAAACCAATCCATTGGAGTATTGTTTCCAGAAATTGGCACCCTAAGTCCAGAGTTTCCTGTAAAGTCAATGTCCCGCATGCCAGCAGTAGAAAGCGTCATCTGACATGTTGGACCCACTCCAATATCTTCATCGTCAGAGCTGCCGTCAGATTCAAGCTCATTGTCTGAGTACTCACTCGTTCTCCAACACTTCACTGTCATCCATTGCACAAAAATTAATTAAAACTATCCTCTAACTCACTACAACACACTATCACATAGTACAGGCACCCCTCACACAAATATAGCGGTATGCGAAAACGAAACACCAAAACTGGCACATACAAGCGACAAGCAACACAACGTTCCCGGGCAACGGCTAGCCTCACATTGATTCAATACATTTCAAGGGTAAGCAGTGCATTGTTCAATGTGCACTGCCACGTGCGCCATAGCAGCACCGCATTGATCAATGTAGCTCGCACGGGACATGTTAAGGGTGTTTATAATTATTATTGCTCTTGCTGGAAGATATCACTTTATTTGACATTTAATTGGTTTGACACTTGTGATTACATTTTATTCTTTTATAATGCTAATATACTAAAGGTTAACATACATTATAAGATCGGGAGGGGTGATTATTACAAGAAAAATGATAATTGTGTAGATATATTATAATTTTAGAGGTAAGGGAATGGTTATATTTTTTTGCTCTTATTTACAAATTTATGTTGACCATTTTATATTATATATTTGTTAAAAATTCATTATAAACATATAAAAGTACTATGAATTGAAGTGATAACTGAGTGTTAGTTGTTGTTTATAATGAGAACAACAGCTAAAAACTAAAAACTAAAGGTTCCAAAATAAATTATTTGACCAATAACTTGGGTTTTGAGGGTTGAAATCACCAAGCTATTTGGTGGGTTCACTGGGAGGTTCTATCAAGATATATTTGGGTGTGAGTAGTTGGGCTCATTAATGGATATATGTTGGCTAGGCATGAGAGCCTTTCAAAATGTATGCTGAATGGGTGTATTACAAATTTTGTACGGCATGAAGTGGCAAATCATACAATTCAATCACTGATATTTTGCCGATCTTTTTCACGACAAACTATATTCATTCCAATGCCATTTTCATAAGTATTCCTATGTTTATTATGTCTTTATGTGTAAATCAATGTTGCAGGTGCTGTGATCATGGGAATAGGATCATTAATATTTATGCTGCCCCACTTCACGGCAGACCCCATGCACAACTCCGCCCACCCCAACTCTACTTCTGATAACATCTGTCGAGTAGTTCCAGTGCGGGAACAGGAAATGGATTTTGGCCGACTCTCGTCAGGTCAGTTTTTTATTTTGACCCCTTTTTGATTATTGACAGATGTATATATATATATATATATATATATATATATATATATATATATATATATATATATATATATATATAGGTAGGTAGTTGAATAACAAATATATTACTATTAACATATATTGGTCAGTAAGTTCTAATGATCAAAACATACAAATTATAGGCTTGCATATGTATTCTTACTGTCTAAGAGAACAGATGTATGGGAAATTTGACAGGCAAGTAGACTTACCTTATTTATAAGTTCATTTTTTAAATTAGCACAAAATTGAACACTACTATCGGCGAAGAAATAATGTTCGACTGTTGTTTTCTAAGAAACTAAGAGGCCCACAAAAAATGTAATCACACCATTGTTTTCACCATTTAACTGTACATTAGAAACATTCATTGTGAAATGTTATTTCTAGTTTTAATAATTGTTCCTAGTTAGAACTGGAATTTTAAATTGTTTTCATTGTACATCAGATTTACACCATTGTTACTCAAGGACCCATTAATATATTGCATTTATATTTTAATACCTGATTGATAGGAATGTTTTTCTATGCTTTATACATTTTAGAATTTTAACCTTTTGAGAAAAAAAGTTCTTATCCATTCCCTGAAACATTGTTTTCTTGGCTTTTAGAGGTCGTATATTAATTATTTGGTGTTGTTGTAATCCCTATGACATGTGTAGTTATGATACATTACATTCATATATAAATAAATAAAAAGATTTTATATTGGTTTAAATAAATTGAAATTTATAAATTAAAGTTATTTTTTATCAAATTGATTTAAAATCACTGCATTTACTTACACATATGAAAGTAATGTATCGTAACTATACATGTCATAAGAATTACAAGACCAAGTAATTAATTATATGACCTCTAGAAGCAGAGAAAACAATGTTTCAGGGAATTGATGAGAACTTTTTTCTCATAAATTTAAAATTCTAAAATTTATAAAACTTATAGAAAACATTGCTATCAACCAGGTATTAAAATATAAATGTGATACATTAACAGGGTTTTTAGTAATAACAGTGTAAATATGATGTACAGTGAAAACTAGTTAAAATTTCAGTACCTTTCCCAGGATAAAAATTATAAAAATTTGTAATAAAATTTAAAACTGCATATGTCATAATGTACGGTTAAACGAGGAAAACAATGTTTAGATTACATTTCTGGTAGGCCTGTTAGTTCCTTAGAAAACAACCCTCAAACTCGGTGCACATAATTTGTGCACCACAGTAGTAAGTTTATATGTTCATAAAACATAGTTAACTGTGTTCTATTCTGCCAATTGCCGGTCTTTGTTAGAAAAATATCAGTTTCTTTTAAAGAATTAATTTAGAGGTCTGAATCTATTTGTAGTTCACTAAATCTATCTTATTACTTAATTTACAATTGTGTAAGTGAATTAAATTATAGTTTTCTTATAAATAAACATTCACTTTCTGATGAATTGTGGTGATGTTCAATTGCATTTTGTTTTGTACAATATTTTACCTATTACTTTGTTGTCTTTAATTTTGTAAAAATATTATGTGTACTTTAATCCAATATAATGAAATGCAATCAGTAATTGTGTAACTTTTCACAGGAGGGAATCAATTATAGTTGTTAATTGTTAGAGTAAATCAGTTGACTGTATTGTAGGTCTGTCTCACCCGCCTCTGGGACCTCACAACAACCTGAGAGAGAACTGTATCAAGGGCATGCCAAGTACAACAGGACCTGTCATGTTGTTTCTGGTGGCCCAGCTGTTACTTGGTTGTGGTGGTTCACCTCTCTTCACCCTTGGCACAACGTACATTGACGACCATGTCAAGGCTGAAAACTCTTCCCTCTACATAGGTCAGTTGTCATAGAATATAATACATTTTAGTGTATAGTATGGAATGCATAAATATGATTGTGAAACAACAACAGTGATTTTCATGTACTTGTCAACACATGTTCATAAACAAACGAAAGAGAAAAAAAACTTTCAACATGTTAAATAAGTGTAAAAATATGTTTTAGATGCTTACGTTGATGGTGTATTTTGTGATGATTTGCATATTTATCTAAAGACATAAGTTGGAATGGTGTGTAGACACACTAGAAGAGGTCACATTAATAAGCTTTTAAGATCACATATCCTTAGGTTATTCATGTCAATAACCTAGACAATAAGAATGAATAAGAGATGAATTCCAGCCCTCAACTAAAATCAAAATTGTAATAGTTCTACTTTATCTAAGCATACTTTGAAGGATGTTTTGTGGATTTATCATTTTACACATAATTGAATGTTGTGGAAAATCTACTGAAATCATTTCATGTTACAGTGTTGTATATTCTATTTAAACTGACTTGAAGGATAAGAAATTGAAACTGATAATTATATATTGATGTTAAAATTAATGTAAACCGCACCAAAATAGTCTGATGACAGCTGTTGCATGTGAAGCTTCCCCCTCACTTCTCGCCAAGCAATGTTGTCAGATGTATATTCATTGAAAATTATTAATGATCTGTCTAAACATCTATTGCAGTAAACAAACATAATCATTTTTTATTAAAAACAAATGTACGTGTTTTGGTTAAGTATATTTAATGTTTTTGTTAGTTATCATTTTTTAAGGCTTTGCTTTAGCATTTAATAATTAATATTTTGGAATATGATTCATAATTATCAATTTACAAATATTTATTTATTTACCTTTTGAATACTATTTACAATGAATCAGTAGAAAAATTACAGTATTAATATAAATTTGATTGATGGGTTTGGACCGTTGTCCCATAACAATGTTTTACAATAAGTTAAAAATGCCTCTGGCGTAAATAAAAAATTTATGGCGTACATAGTTGTTATGTAAACAAAATGCCAATCAAATTGACAGTATTGAACATATTTATACTTGTCATAGCTGAAACAAGTGGTTGGGTGCATGGTAACTAGAATACAAGTTACCGTGGTTTGGTGGTTGTCAGCAACGATATGGCAACACTGTCTAAAATGTCATCGGACTATTTAGATGTGGTTTACACTAATAAAATAAGCTAGTGTTATTACAAGATAAACTACCCAATAAAAATATAAATAAATAAAATTTGTAGTCTTGTAATCTAAATGTTGATTCTTTTACATGAATTTTCATTCTCTGATATTATATAATTATACATATATGCATACGAGGCATGCTTTTAAAGTAAGTACCGTTTTATAATAAACAAAAATCAGTTGACTTATAGTAACAAAATTATCCTTACTACCAGCTTTAACCCTCCTGTTGTTAATTGCCGATGCATCGGCAATTTAGTACGTCTCGTAAATGTTAATTGCCGATGCGTCGGCAACTGTGCAGTCCATTGTTACATATGCTATTCTGGCATTATCGTTCCGTCAATAATACTCTATGTGGTATCAATCGAAACAGGAGATGATACCGAATAATCGATAGTCGAGTATGATCGATTACACGCATCGAGAGAATTGTGATTTGTTTACAAAATAGCTGTAACAGACAGTGAAGGAGGATCGGCCATGTTGACTCGCCGGTGTTTACGTTTGTTTTTTGTCCTTTCCAATTTTTGCTGAGCAAAACATTTGTATATATTGTATATATGTTTAAAGTTTACTAAATTTTGAACAATATGGCTATCCTGGATTTGTTTGTTTGTGTTATTTATTTCTATGGTAACAGTGAAATCTTTTCTAAAACAACGAAAAAAAAATGTTTTCTTCAGTTTTGGATGCACAAAATTTTTCAAAATGAAGGTATGTACATAAAACATATTGTAAAATATTCATTGTAATATAACAAATAAAATGATATATAATAGTATGTATTTATAATAATAAATATATTTTATATTATTTTTCAAACAAATGTCTGCAAATCAAGCTAAATCCGCCTAACATTTTGAGGGTACATAGTCAACACTAGGAGGGTTAAAAAAACCTTCAAAGAAATCTGTCACCTGACATCATCAGCAATGTCGTGGCATTGACCTCCCAAATGCTTCTTCAATTTCATAAATAAATGGAAGTCACTGAGCCCAAGATTGGGACTGTTATGGTGGATGATCAAATTGTTCCCAGCCAAATGATCGGATAAGTTCTTGTGTTTGATTTGTCATCTTTAAAAGCTCTCACATATTTACATACCGTCCCATCACTCAATGTGTTTTATACATAAACTTCACTGATCTCAAAGTGATTGTCACTTGCTTTTACATCTGTAACATTAAGAAAACTTATCACAGCCCATATTTGACAGTCAGCACCATTTTAAAACTGAGAAACAAACTTAAACACTAACAAATGGATCTGTAATGGCGGTTGCGGCGTGCCAACAGATAGGTGCACAGTATACATATGCCGAACGCCAACCGCATCGCAACAACGGCAAAATTCTAAAACAGTAGTTACTTTAAAATTATTGCCTCGTATTATAATATATAGTGCACTCTATTGAACACTGGCACTCCAAAGACCACACCTATACAATCATAAAAGAATACATGAAAATATTAAACTAAAAAAAAATGTAAAAAGATGAATGTAAAAGAAGAAAAACATATATATGTGGCACAAAAATAAAATCCAATGAACTTATTGAATGTACAAATAAATTACAGCAATCCAATATTTCATAAAATACAAAGTATTCCAAATCAATTTTAAAAGTATTACCAACTTTACCATATAAGTCAAAATGATTCACTGAAATAACACTTTTTATATATTTGTTTGATAATTGATTATTCTATTAGTTGATTTTGTACATTTGAAAATGACCAAAAAGCCTAAAATGGTTTCTATTTAAATAAAATGTTTTCAAAGGGTTCTCAGCTATTAGTGAATTAATTCGTAATAATATGAAACAAGCTCCATTTACTAATGTGATATTACCATCAAAAGGCATATTCCTACCTTTTTTTAATACCACAGATTTTTAAGAGAGCTCAAAACCATTTGAAAGTAATCTGTTGAAGAATAATAACGTGTACAATAAGCGATAATAAGATGTAATAGTTAACATTCTGTTAAATTACATTAGAATTCTGAAGTATTCTTGCTGTAATACAGGAGCAAGTATTCTTTTGTACAGGAGTTCTTCAATGTGAACAATCGTTGTCTATTAATTTTAATTTAGAACCTCCAAACATTTGACAAAATCGCCACAACATTAACATGTACTGTATTACAAAAATTACAGCTGGTTAGTTACTAATGATCAGATCCTAAAAATAGCTGTTCCTTTTAGGAAATTAATTTTTTCATTTTGTTTGTCTTGTAAATGTTTTGAAAAATGTATGCTTTTTAAGATATTAAAGCTTTGAAAACTAAAATTGGCTGCCGTTTTGAAATAGTACAAAGTAGGAACTTGACACTATATACTGAATTAAGGCTTATTATTCCTCATATATGTACCAGATTTGAAGATAATAGCTTGAGGAGATATTAAGATATGATAAATTATGTAAAAAATACATTCAGACAGACATATGGAAAACTTAGCGTTTTTGGCTGTATGTTTATTGGATCTCTTTTCTTAGTTTTCGTGTAAGTAATCATATCCCGAAGTTTTGAAAGGATTTTTTATGAACATCCTGTACCGGTATATCAAAATAAGATTTTCCCGCTGATTATAATGGCAAAGATCAATAATTGATATATTTCAAATGTCAATATGTATGAATGTTCACTCATATAAAGTGAATATCAAGAAAGTGAAATATATTTTTGTTGTTTTATTCTAAATTTAAGTTTTTTACTGCATTAAATTTCAATGTTATGATAAATTTTCAGGTTGCATGTACAGCATGGCAGCCTTTGGACCTGTCCTTGGCTTTCTTCTTGGAGCTTATTTGTTGTCTTTCCACATGGATGCCTTAGCCACAACAGCAATATCTATGGGTGAGTTCTTCAAGGAAACTACCATATCTAACGCTCAATTACCACACAAATTATTTTATTTTTACACATTTTTTAATTGTTTTAAAACTTAAGTGTGGGATAGGAAAAATACCCAATTATAATTTTTGTGCAATTTTTTGTGATGTACCATTTTTAATCAGGCTTTGGTGTAGTTAAAATGTTCCATGTACAGAATTTAATTAGGAATATATGTACTTCTTAATTTGGATTGGTTTTCTATGGTAATGGTAATCTAGCATAATTCAATAAAGAACTATTGAAACTAGTATATGCGAGCTACTAAAAATATTGTTGAAGTAGTCATAAAAACAAATAAATGTAATCTTACGCTTATTAGTAAAGACGATCAAATCAAATATATATTTATTTCTTGTAAAATTACAAAATAGGAAATATGACATAACACATTTGAAATAATACACCACGTAGGCGTGTGCATGGTGCAGAGATTTACTGGATGGTTCATATAGAAATAAAATATTTAAATATGATGCACAAACAAAAGATACTTATAATAAAGTTGTATTAAATTTAAAAATAAATATTTAAATCTAAACAGCTTTTTAAGTGTGAACATAAGTATATGCAAGTAAATAATATAAAAAATGACTCCTAAAAATTATGTAAGAAATAAAAATACAATCAACTCAAAAACTACTAGCAGCGCATATTAAGTCATCATATTAACCCTTTTAGTGCCGGGTCATTTTTGCATTTCCTATGCGAAAAGTGCCAGGCCAATTTTGGCAAAAATGTAAGGTTCCAGGTAAAAATTTATAGAATCCATGTTTTTAGTCATATTTATATAAATTCTTTTTTAAATGAAAGAGCAATAAGTGTTCTATAGAGCTATGTATATATATTTAACCTTTCTTTGTAATAAATTTTATTTTTTTCTAAAAACCTTGAGAAAAAAAATTAAAAATTTTTTTTTCAAGTTTGAAGGTCCGTATGTTAGTTATAATTTTATTTTAGAATATTGTCATGAACGGCATTTTATAGAGCATTTAAAACTGAACTAATACATATAATTTCATTTACTATACTTCTAAAATTATCTCTTTACAAAATTATAACTAAAACATTACAAATTGGTTGCTAAGCGACATACAGGCGAATTGTTGAAAACTGCCAAGGCTGTCCAGATTTGAGCAATTGATCTACACAAACTAATATAATAGTTTCCTAATATATATATAAAATATAAAAATAGTGATGTTAAAAAAAAATTAACTTACCTTTTTCTTAGAAAAATCTTGAAATAAATATGATATAGAAAGTTTATGAAGTAAAAAAACAAATGGTAGTACAAGTTATTTACATATTATTTACAATTCCATTTCCACTCAATGTTTAGCATTTCTGTCCAGGAATGCAGTCAGGGTGTAACCCCTTTTCACATAGAACACAAACAAACTTGGAACGTTTTTTCACATCTTTGGTAGAACAAGTTTTGCACAGACGCAGTTGAACGCCGGGCAACTTTTTTACGCCACCAGTGGGCCTAGGAAAAACAGGTCCTGCTAACTGCTGTCCTTTGAGTTGCAACCATTCATTGGCTAGACTGTTGACAATGCTACTAGTGAATTCTAGTCTTGTCATGGGTTTGACTGGCTTCACATTTTCCTTGTAAATAATATAGGCATTCAGCACCATTCTTCCCATGACATTGAATACTATTTTTTTCCAAAACTTAACAGTCCTCCTTTCATCCAGATAACTATACAGCATCATCTCTTGAACGTCAACCCCTCCCATGAATCTATTATATTCCAGTATTACATCTGGCTTTTTTACTACTTCGTTAACTCCTCCTCGAACTCGCCTCGTCACTTCTGTTGTCGTTGCCTTTTGGTCTGTAGATACTAAGACTACTTGTTTCTTTTGGGATTTTTTGTCTCTGTTCCCGCAAAGTAAAATTGGCCCATGCTTGAAAAATTTTGTTACTCCTACTCCAAATTTGTATTTAATTTCATTAGGGAGGTGTTTTCTATTTATTCTCATAGTACTGGTGTAGTATGTACAATTTTTGTAGAGATGTTCCGCTAATGGAATAGAAGCAAAAAAGTTATCTGTATAAACAGAATAGCCTTTGTTGAGGTAGTTGCCGATTGTGAGTAACTTGTCCACAACAACATAGCCTAACCCTAATTCATTTATTCTACGTTTGTCAATGGGATCCTGAGCTCCCCTATACACATAAAAAGCAAGGCAGTAATTCAATACAGAATCACACAACATCCATACCTTGACTCCCCATCGGTGATGTTGTTTATTCGGCAAATATTGCTGTAAAACTGTGTGCGATTTTGTGCCTATAAGAGATTCGTCTATTGACAGCTGTTTATTGGGTTTCAGGTAATGTCTGAAAAGTTTGTTGGCATGGTCAATAATAAACTGAAATTTAGAACACGGATCTGAAGCTCTCACATCTTCATTGTTTGCCAAATGAAAGAACCTGAGTAGTAATTGGAATCTGTTCCTTGGAAACATTTTTTGGAACCATGGTGTAAGTAGAGAAAAGTCAGTACTCCAGTACGAGGCTATAGCAGGTTTACGAACAACTCCCATGTTTATAATACAGGCTATAAAAGCTCTTGTTTCAGCCGCTGTTGTAGGAAGCCATTCTTTCACCCTACAATTTTCCTTGTATTCGGTTTTTGACAAACACTGAGAGGCATATCTGTTTGTCTCTGTTACAATTTTATTGATGTGAGGGAGTAAATAATAAATTGAAATATTGAATAGGATCAGATGTATTGTTAGGAATGTGTTTTGGTCTGCAAGTTCAGAAAAAGTGACAGGTTGTAGTGGGAAATCAGTATCCTCGTCTGCTACATCCCATGTAAATGTTGGTTTTGATTGATTTGTGGTATAGGTAAACATTGCTGAGTAGGGGATGCTGGTGGTGAAGATAAAAGTGGTTGAATTGGTGTTAATTGTCTAATATGAGTGGTAGATCGGTGTGGTGGGTCGAGTTGTTTACGTTTTTTTATTGGTGTTGATGAGACAAATGAAGTGTCAAAATCGTCATCGGAAGGTTCATAGTTCTTGTCACTGTCCGTATCGTCATCAAATAGTTCACTTTCAGACATAGAAGAGCTATCAACAGATGAAGGTATATCATCAAACAACTCGTCATCTACATCAACATTACCTATCCTAGTTGTGCTAGCAAATGACGTATCTGGATCACTTATGTTTTCTAATAAATTTAACAAACGTCTGTCATCTTCTGCCGGTATAAAATTATCTTCATCCATTGTAACAAACAACTATTTACAATAACAAACTACTATTTACACAAATAAAACACATAAACAGCACAAGAAACAGTTAAAAACACGCACAAGAAGACGCTTACTCAACCGATCAGAATATCAGCAGCACGTGCACTGACATAACCTAACCTAATAGTTACGTGTCTGTCACGGAACAGTTACGTCATCTAGACACAGTCCAAGAGCGAAACTGCGTGCAGCGGCCATTGGCAAAGCGTCTGGTATTATTCTGGTGGCCATTTAATAAAACATAACGATGCACTATAACAAATACAGCGCGTCTCTCACAGCGACGCTGGCATTTCTCGCACTAGTAAGGGGCGTCGCTGACAGCGATTCCCGGCACTAAAAGGGTTAAACTAAATAAAGTTGACTTGCTCACACACACAAATTTACAAAAGAGAACAATAATAAGAGACAATAATATAACAATGCGTTTAAGTAAGGCTATAGAGTTTAATGAAAAGTATTATGAAGTGTTAAAGTGGGTGAATGAAGTGTTAGAGTTGGTATGTTGGGGTAAGTAAAGACTCAGTGTTATCAGGACCAACCAACCGAAGCAAGGCCGAGACAAGCCACTTGAACACATCGACAGGCTCGCCCCGCAGGTCCCTTAAAATAATAATAATATTCTTTAATGTTATTTTACAAGTAAGCATCAACAAAGTCAAATCAAAGCTTAAAGCTGTGTCAAATACATAATATAAACACTATACATAGAATTCTGTAGATTCAGATGAACATTTTCTGAATTTAGTCTTATGTTGTTTTGATTAAAATTTTATAATTCCTTCTTAAATACTGTAAGCTGTCTAAAAATCAATATTATTTAGGATAAAAAATTCATTGATATTATAAAATAGGTTTACTAGCAACCATTTATAAAACATATTCTTAAATGTTTTAAGCAATATTTATCAATAAAACCCTTTTAATTTATTGTATAGCCTGAGGGATATCACAGAATGACAATTAATAATTTTACTCAGCCTGGTATAACTTATTACTACATTATCTTTTTGCCTTGTGTTATAATTGTGATTATCTGAAAAATATTTATAATTATTCTTATTTTTGAGTGCATAGCAAGTGAGTACAAAAATATAAAGATTAACAATAGTTTGTATTTCTAGTTTAATAAATAAAGGTTTGTAATGCTCTAGTGGTTCTGAATTGGTAACTACTCATATTGCTTTCTTTTGAAGTAGTAAGATTTCTTGCACTCTGCCACAATTACCCCAAAGTATTGAAAATACGCGAAGTAAGCAGTTCGAATATAGGAATTTGGAATTTTATTTTTTAGTCGTCTCAGCAAATAAATAACTCGCGCTAATCTTGGCGTAATGAAATCAATATGATGACTCCAAGACAGACTTATTACCGGTATAAGTGGCAAGGACCTGTACACTAATTGCCACAATGTATGGCACTTGATTGGCAGACTGCCAACCCAACGATGGGGACCTGCAGACCTACCCTCAGCGCATTCCTGGTGGAATAGTTGTGGGTAATTGATGTCAACACTAAGGCTCTGTGTGAGTAGGTGTAGACAAGTACAGTTCTAATAAATATTTGTCTGTGAGCAGGTCCGATTCATAACAAAGTGGAAGGGTAGCGTCTATGTTTATTAAGCGATGATTTTACTATAGATTTTGAATCATATTCAATGGTTCTAAAATAGAATTGGATGTTCCACCACATGCAATAATTCCATATTGAAGTAATGATTGTACATACACAAAATAAACTGTTTTTAATTCATTGTAATTTAAAATTTGTCCAAGTTGAAAAAAGACATAAATCATTTTCCTTAATTTAGATTTTAAATAGATAACATGTTGTTCCCTCTGAGTCTGCTATCAAACATTATCCCCAAATACTTATACTAGTCTACCCTCTCATGTGTTGACAGTGGCAGGTAATGCTGGCAGGATCGCCACACGAGTGCAGCACTAGACGCAGCTCCACGGGGAGACTGCTTGCAGGCCTCAGTGCTATTGGCATACACTTAGTTTTAGTGATGTTCATTGTTAATAAGTTTTTACAAAACCAACTCTGAACTAGAAGCAGATCTCGGGCAGTATCCTGAAACACTTCGTGGCAGGTTTTACCTTTAAAAATAACAGCCGTATCGTCCACGAACAACAATAATTTACCAGAAATATCTAATTTGTCAAAGTTGTTCATATAAATCAAGAACAATAATGGCCCAAGGGTACTTCCTTGGACCCTACCATAATCTACCTCTCGAGGAGCGCAATGTTGGTTATTTATAGAAACAACCTGTAGCCTACTTGTCAAGTAACTTGCAAACTGATTATTACTAGTACCTTAATGTGTGCCAAAGAAATGTGGTCAGTAACTGAATCGAAAGCTTATACCAAATCAATGAAACTAATAAGACTTTAAAATTATCATTTAATGAGTCTATGAATAATTTATTAATGAGGTAAAGTGCATCTGAAATATTTAAACTTTTTCTAAAACCATATTGTGAAAATGAAATCAGATTGTTTCTAAGTAATGTTGTAGTTGAATTTTAACCCTAGATCGTGAGCATCAGGTGAACCAATGTGTGCTCCCTACTGCTAGGTCCTTTTTTCGGCGCTGCGCGAGCTTTTTTTGTAAAAATCATAAAAAATACTAAATATGCTCCAAATTTTATCATATTGTTTTTCTTCTCAAAAACTGTACTTTCACATATTACCATCAACACTTACAAAAAGAATTAGTAAATAATTACTGTCATGAAAAGGTGAAAAAACTTTTAAAATTTTGTACATAAATAATAACTTATAACACTCCTTAGGAGCACTAAACAATTTTTATAAGTAATTCCAAGATAGCCAAATTGTTTATTATTTAGTGCACTATAATACTGTTGTTAAATTTTAGATAAAATAGTAGGTTTTTTTTGTTTTTTGAAGTGTTTGTTTACATAAAACGCAAAAATGAAAAAATGTGCAAAGATAAAGTATGGTCACTGTAGGTAATCAAATAGTACACATAAAAATTAAAAAAAATCACTATTGAATAAACAAGAAAAAGTTGTTTAAGAAAAATAGTCATATTGTGCCCATACACAAATTTTTATATTTTTAGTTTATAGGAAAAAATAAAAATTTTACCATGGAAACAAAATATTTTAGTGAAAAATTACATAACAATCTAAAAATAAGGGGTACCTATGTATAATGTTTTATAGTGTTTTGTTACATGTACTGTATTAGTACAGTCTATTAGCTACAATAAAATGTAAAATATGTGAAAATATTCAGAAAAGTATAAAACTTATAACACCATAAGTCATCGTGCGCAAATTGTGAAAACGACACCAGAAAAATAGTACATATTATATAAAATATAAAATAATTTTTGGAATTTTTAGAACAGTAACACTTGATAGAACATTTATTTCTGAATATAAATATAAAAAATGTATTACAGTAGTGCCATAAATAAGGTTTTCGCGCTATATAATAACATACTACATCATATTGTTTTCGTGTAAATAAAATAAACAATCCATTTAGATTGTATAGAAATAATTCATACTATTTTTTAATTTTTTTATAAGATTATTGTAAGTTGGCTGCACTAATACCTTATCCATACACACGTTGATTGCTGAAATCGGATAAAAAATAAATGTTTAGGCTAGTACCTACATAAGTATCAATTTCTGATTATTTTAGACACTAAAAACCTCTATAACACGTTGTAATTTGACTATACTAAACACAACATATAATTTTATTTATTCAAATAGTAATTTATAACACATACAGCGAATAAAACGCTCACAAAGAAAATCAGACGCGCAACAAGTAAAAATGGCTATGTATACTCTGGCCGTGTTGTTGACGGGCTCTGCTTCTTCCAGTAAAGTGAAAACTTGTCACGTGTCTATTGCCAACCTACTTCACGAAATTCCCTCGAAGCAGCAACTCAACAACTCCCTGTCTATCTAGCTCATTTTTTTATTTATATCTCAATAGATAAATTATTAGCTAAACTTTTTTCAACAGCATAAATTATGCCGTACCTCGCTTTTGGGAAATCATGTAAACAAGGGTATACAAAAACATTTTTTGTAAAATACCCAATGCAGCTAAGAGAATGAAATTTGTTTTGTTGGATAGAGTATTTCATTCTCTGCAGACTGACATTTGGTACGCCTTATTCCGTCTTTGGTTATTCTTCAGTGATATGTCAAACATCAGCAATTTTACTCCCTCCAGACCTCCGCTGGTTGGGAATTTCGAGTTGCACGTTCTAATTTTATTTCCTGCGTTTATAAAATGGCATAAAAAAAGTTATTAAAAATCTGATATGTATAGAACAGAACATTCTGCGTTGATTGGTACCAACTTTGTAGTGATTGCTTGATAATAAACATATGTTTTATTGATTTTAATGCAACAGCATAAATTATGCCGTTCCTCACTCTTAGAAGGGGTTTTGTGAACAGCTTAAATTATATCGTTCCTCACGATCTAGGGTTAAAGCACTTCTCGAGCACTTTACCAATAACACTGAGCAAAGAAATGGGCCTATAGGTATTCATGTCAGGTTTTTAATAGAGTTATATAAAGGTATAACTTTTGTAAGTTTTAATTTATCAGGAAAAATATCAGTGGTTATACTAAAATTGATTAAATGCTTTAAAGGAGCCAATAAATGTGTAATATTGCTCTTTAGTATGGCAGTAGAGAAATCATCACACCCAGGAGCAGATCTACCTTGCATTCCCACCACACACCTTTCCACCTGGCTATCGATGACCAGTTCCAAACGGAACTCATGTGCGGCTCTGAACTCTGAGTCATCAAGCAAGGGCGTGCCAGCCGGCCGTGGTAACTTTTTCGCTAAAGTAGAACCAACGTTAGAGAAAAAAAATCATTGAAAGAGTTAGCTACTTGCACACGAACCTCGCAACTAGTATTAGTTGATATTCTGAAGTCTTGAATAAGAAAAAATTATTTAGATTTATTATTACCACTAATTTCATTAACAGTCTTCCATAATAGCTTTGGGTTATTAGTAGATTTCATAACAAGGTCTTGGTGGTAGTATTTAATTTTTCAACTCCTAATTTTTTTTGATAAATTGTTCCTAAATACTTTGTTAAAGTTTTTAAGGGCATCTTTGTAAGGCTGACTTTTCAACACTTTGTTAATTTTATCTCTTTTCCTGATAGCTCTAATTAGGTCTATTGTAATCTGAGGTTTCAGTTTTTATTACGGGAAGAAACATTTATTTCTTCTTAGGTTTTATCTTTTATTGATGTAATAGTTTTCATAAAAACCCCACAACAATCACTGACGTCTCCAAGAGCCAGCACATGGTCTTATGACAGAGCTTCAAGTAGTATCGGTAAGTGTTTATGGTCCAGGTAGGTGTCATTTTCAGGACAGGTGGAAGTCCGAGGGACTCCATGATCCACTTTGCGTAGTGGTCAGTAACATCAGTGCTTAGTACCCCGGCAACAACAGCACTTTAGTCTGAATGTTTTATGAAAATGTGGTCAATACAAGTATATTCAGTCACTCTAGTAGGTTTTGTTATGCATTCAGTAAAACCATATTGGTATAACATATTTAAATATATATCAGTTTCACTATTGTTTTTTATAGAATTTAAAGTATTTATGTTAGTATCACCAATAAAAATGTAATTAGTGTTTTAGCCGGTGCGGGAGTAGTAGTTATCTAAAGCGGATAAAAACAAATCACAGTCCGTGGTAGGGCTGCGGTAGACACCTAATAAACTATAGTGTCGACCGTCGATATCAAAGTCCAGCCTTAGTCCTGTCGCCTCACTCAATATTTTCTGCTACACCACGTCATGTAACTAAGTACTTACGTAAATAATTACACTGTCATTCCTGTTCCAATTGCCGGTGTGGTGGCTCGGTGGCTAAGGCTTCGGACTGCGAGGGGTAAGGTCCAAGGTTCGAATCATCACAGAGCCAACAGTCGGTACTTCAATTGTTGAATAAAGTTAACGCACATGCCTGCAAGCCCATGTGAACTGGCAAGTGAAGTTAAAAAAAAATCTTGTGGAACTGTATACGTCATACTCGTCTTAAATAATAAAAGTTTTACATTCATCCGCCCAAGCTTCAGACAGTATTATTACATCAAATCTTACGCTCAAACTTTCAATACAAACTAAAAAAAACTATCAATATTTTGGCAATAACTTATAATGATTAAATGAATCATTTTTAATGAATTAACACTAAATACCAGTGATGTTGTAAATCTGATTGATTTAGATAATTCTAAACATTCAACTTGTGAAGATAATGTCTTAAACCTAGCCTCTAATAATATAGAAGGAGATACAACTTGTTTTTCTCCAAATGCTGATGAGTCTTTTTTAATACAGAGCTGTACAATAACAGAAATAATTTAATACACAAGGGAAAGCATTTTAACTTAAATTATGATATTAAGAGTCTAAATTTTGTGAAGTCTAATCGCAGCTCTTCAATTCAGAGTATTTTTTGTATAGCCTGTGGAAAGTTTTATGACAAGCTTAATAGTTGTAACTTTTATAAATATTTTGAAGTGAAATTTATCTCCTTCAATGAAAGAAATATTTATTGATTCCATTAATTTGTGGCTAATTCACCTTAAACTGCAGGGTGGCTTAATGTTCTGAGATAAATGACCCTAATATTAATATTTATAATGAAAATAATGTTTTTTAAGTTTCCTGTATCAAAGTATGTTCTTTAAATGCAATAGTAATTTCTATCTACAGAGTACCATGAGATCTAAATTTCAATAGTTTTACTAATAAATTGGAATCTCTGCTTATTTTAGTTGACAAATATTTAAGACAAAAGAAGTTTATATAGTGGGGGACTTGACACTTCATTGAAGTTTATATAGTCAACGTTGACACTCTTGACACTTGCAAATCTCCTTACCAAAAGAATATGATTTTAAATATCTTCAAAATATGGGTTTATACTTAACTGCTTTACCCCCACACGAGTAACAGCAACAAGCAAAACTTGTACAGACAATATTTTTACAAAGAAAACCTCAGGCTATCAGATATTAGGGCTAAATATTGAACTGGGCCTCTCTGATCACAGAGCTTTATTCATTTCTTTAGATAGTAAGTTAGATAATAATAAAATGAATGATACAAAATATAAATAAAAAAAAAAGAATATTATCTGCTAAGTCTATAACTCAATTCACTACAGAAATAAGACAGATAAATTGGAATCTATTCCACCTTAATAGTGCACAACAAAACTTCAATATTTTTTACCTTAACCTTAAGAATCAATTTGAACAGTGCTTTCATCTTAAGTTTTACAATTGCCATAGTGCAAATAAAAAATCTTCCAAGAAATGGGTTACATGTGGGATAAAAATATTGAGTAGAAAAAAAACAAGAACTTAGTAATATGTCAAAAATAACAAATAATATTAACTTTTTAAACTACTATAAAACCTACAGAAAGATATTTAGATCAGTATGTAATAAGGCAAAAAAAATATCCAATCATAAATTTATAGAGAATGCTACTAATATAAGTCAAGCATCCTGGGCAGTAATTAAATCTTCACTTGGTGTAAAACAGGGTGTTTGAGACTTCCCTGCTATAACAATAAATAACAAAATCATTTCTAATGAATATAATATTGCAAATTTTTTCAATTCAAAATTCTCAAATGTGCCCATTGGAAAAAAGATAAAACATGACATTCAGGGATCATTGAACTTTATGAATGTAAAAACCAGCAACCCAATTTTTTCTTTAGGTACGTTTCTATACAACAGATAGAACAAACAATCAAAGGTCTGAATAGTAAAAGATCTGTAGGATGGGATGAGATTGAAGGTGTGTTCCCGAGTCAACTTAAATATGCTGAGGTAAAAGCATTATTTAAAAAAGGATCTAAAGAGGATCCAGATAATTACCGAGCAATATCTATTTTACCAGCTCTGTCCAAGGTATTCGAAAAAATAGCATGTAGTCAAATTGTACATTTCTTAGAAAGTAACCAAGTTTTAGCTATTGAGCAATATTGTTTCAGAAATGGACTGAATACTGTCTCTGCGGTGATGGACCTCATACAAAGTTGCCCGTGCTTTGGATGGACCGCGGAACACTGCTGCAGTGTTTTGCAATCTATCCAAGGCATTTGGTTCTGTAAAATACAAAATTCTTTTAAGTAAACTTTAACTTTACAAATTCTCAGACGCAGCTTTATCCTGGATGAAATCATATTTATTGGACAGATATCAGAGGACAATTGTTTTTAAAGATAGTAAAAAATGTATCTCTGACTGGACAAAGATTAAAGGTGGTGTTCCTCAAGGGTCCATAATGGGACCACTATTATTTTTGGTCTATATAATAATAATACTAATAATAAATATTTATTTTCTCAATTAATATACATACATATACATAGATAAATAACAACTCATTTCTACAATAACTATATAAATGACCTATATAAATGACCTATATAAAGGTTGGTCTACATAAATGACCTACCTTGTAATGTTCCATGTAAAACAATTTTATATGCTGACGATACGACTGCAATTCTTACAGCAGAAAATTTAGATCAGCTAAATGCCATAAAAAAAAATTCTATGCAGAACTTAGATGAGTGGTTTAGAGCTAACGGATTGCAGCTTAAAAATTAAAAACGAAGGTTATATAATTCAGAACACTAAAAAGTAACAAAGCCTTTACAACTAACATTTCTTTAGATGGTTTTGATTCAGATATCAACAGTACTAAATTTTTAGGAATTCTTATTGATCAGAACCTTACCTGGAAACCACATATTCACTCGCTTGCCAAGAAACTGAGTACGGCATGCTATGAGATGCTGGTACTTCGAAACTTAATTGATTTTAAAACAAAGCTTATAGTTTACTATGCTTTTTTTTTTCTTTAATGCAATATGAAATTGAGTTATGGGGCATGTCCCAAGCATCATTGAAAATTTTCAAAATTCAAAAGAAATATTTCAGAATTATGACCTTTTTAAAAAAAATACATCATGTAAACCTTTATTCGATCGGTTAGAATATTAACAATGCCGTGTCTCTACCTTTACAAAATCCTGCTCCTTTCAAAAAATAATAATGAATCATTAAATAGAGAAAATTACTGTCATGGATACATGTCATGGATGGACAAGGTATAAAAATGATTTTACATTTCCAAAACATCGCTTGACACTTTTTGAAAAAACACCACATTATATGGCAATGAAACTCTACAATAAGCTGCCTTTGAGAATTAAAGAAATTGAAGATAGAACCAAATTTAAAAAAGAGATAAAACAGTTTTTACAAATTAAAAAATATTATTCGGTTAATGAATATTTAAATGATAATGAGGCCCAGTGACAATAATAAATAACGTAATAAAAATATAAAAAGAACATTGTAACTTTTATTTTTTTTTTAACTGTCACTTTAAACTTTTAAGGAAGTTGTTCTAGTTTTAACTTTATTTTTAATTATTTGTAGTAGATCTATATTTTGACAATGTCACCTGTTTTCTAGCTGCGCTAGACTATAAAGCGTTATGTGACAATAAAGATATATTTCATTTCATGTCAAATATCAAAAAGAACTTCATGTGAACCATACTTTAAATATCACGACATAACAGTTCCTTCTATTTTCATGTTCGAGACAATTTTATATGTTAAATGTAATAATTTAATAAAAACCCATAGACATAATTATAACACTAGAAACAGAGCAAATAACTCGGCTCTTTCACATAGACTACGCTTAACGTCACAGATGCCGCACCACGCGACTTGCACTACAGCCGGCATCATTGTTTTGGCGCATGTTGTAATATACTGCATTCTTTTATTGTTATTTATTTATAGTTGTGTAAGTCTATTGTTATATTTATTTGTCCTATTACGTAAAATATGGTTCATATTGATGACGTGAAATTTGACGAATTTGTGCATGATATTATTATTTGAGGACTACCACTAAAAAAACTGTTGGGAAGTACACTTTTTATGATGTAATTCGTAAATGCAACCATTTATTGTATTTAGGCGTATATAAATATGTTTTTTTAATGATAATTAAATTGTTATGAAACTTGTAACTTTGACTTTGAATATTGTGTGAAATAAACATTGTAACATATAATTTATTGATTATTCAATTGTACAAATAATTTTAAAATATTTTGGGCTATTTTTTGCACTCCTACGTTGTTGAAAGTAAGAAAAATACTAACTTTGAGAAATCAACAATTTTATTTTTTTTATAAAAGTAACGTAATCCTAAAAGTTTATGAAATTTGATGCTTAAAGGGTCAATACAGCTAACATTGTGAAAATGCTTACAAATTAGCCGGATCTTGTCATTGGTCTTGTTTACTTCATTGTTGATAACTGACCAATAAAGGAGGTCAAATCGGTCAAATATTTCCACCAATGAAAAGCCAATACAGTATTCAAGTGATTTACCAGCGTGAAATAAAACATATATTATAAATAAATTGACTTCAACAATGAACTTTCAAGAAAATTACTCTCTCTCTCTCTTCACCCAGCAATGCAGATGGAAGTCAGACATTTTTATTGAGTGAACAGTTTTAGTATAAAATAAAATAATAAAAGTTTTTTAACGTCAAGAATAAGTAAATAGTTTTCATATGAGTGAAATATAACTCTAGATCAATTAATATCTAAAAACTATTCAGAAGAATTTTGATAATCCACTTGAGAAGAATCACTGAGAGACCAATCACTGAGAGAGACCAATCACTGAGAGAGACCAATCACTGAGAGAGACCAATCACTGAGAGAGACCAATCACTGAGAGAGACCAATCACTGAGAGAGACCAATCCATCAAACCAATTTTAGACCTACACACTACAAACCTTCATCAAATATTTCCCATTTCTTTTCATTTATATAACTATTATCAAGAATACATTTTACGAAAATACTCTATCTAATCTATAAAAATAAACCAAGACCAGCATGAATCCCATGCCCTATATCCTGTAGTCTCTTTCTCTATACCTAGCCGAAATTTATGTAATTAATATCATTTTAAATTTGTTCTCTCATACTAAAAAGTACGATTTGTTTTGTAAAGATATATATATTTATAAATCTTTTGTTAACAAATCATATTATATCTAAATTTTCTGAGTCTGTTATTTGATTTACAGTAAGTAGAAATAATCAAGAAGTCAAAACAGTTGTCAAAGCCATTCAGTAATTTATTGTAGATTCTCTTTATTTATAAAAAGTTGTAATTTCACTTTTCTAACATTATAACCCTTTCAGTGCCGACGTCCTCTTAAACCGGACGTTGATAGGTGTTACAGAAGTGTAAACGTCCGGTTAAGCCGGACGTCATTAGTTGTTACAGAAGTGTAAACGTCCGGTTAAGCCGGACGTTTACAAATAAATTTGTAATTAATTTGAAAATGCATATTTTTGCGTATATTTCATATGAGTCTACTCATAATAAACTGTTCTTTTATAAAAAAAAAAATAGTTTACGTCAGTAAAACGAATATAAACTTTTATTATAACAGTTTTACTTCCACAGTCTGTTAGCTGGCACGAAGTCTCCCGCCGTCAGCTGGCCGACTGCATTCCCGCCAAATGTTGACCCACTCAGCTGTTTATTTATCTTGTTTGGATTGTATATTGAGTTGTGGTTATGTGCAAGTTTTTTATGTTTATAAGTAGTGCTTTAGAAGTAATATATTTAATTATTTTATTATTATGAATCGATCAAGGTCACCATTGAGTGACAGAACTTTACAGAGAATTGTGAACGATACTGACAGTGATACTGACGTGTCAATAAATGACAATAGTGATAGTGCTAGCAGTGAAACATTTGGAGACGACACCGATTCGGATCCAGACTACAACCCTGAGAATGACATAGGTAGGCCTGGACCTAGTAATAATTCAGGCTTAGCTAACACTCAACGTCGAAGTGTATAGTTTTTGTAAATATCCAATAATTTTGTTGTAAGTGAAGTAATAACTCTGAATTTTTACCTACAAATAGAGAATTAAATTGTGAATTAAACAATATAAAACATTAATTCTCAACTATTTTTTTATTATGGAAAAATTTCCACCAAAGTGAAAAATTTTTGAAAAAACTTTTTTTTTGTAAGTGTTTTTATTTTTTGAAATTTTTTGCATGCACTTTTATTTATTTATCTATAATGCATGTTATTCCTTAGTTATTTTCCATTACATTGGTATATAAATTATTATTTTATCTTAAAAACTAAGCGAGCTAGAGCATTTCTCCGAAACCCTTGCAAATTAAGTAAAAATGCTCTGGCACTTTTGGATACACCATATGCAAAATGACTGGCACTTTTCAAACATCCATCCAAAAATGTCGCGGCACTGAAAGGGATAATATAAGTTGAAGTCAACATGGTTTTTATCATGGTAGATCAATTAACTCTAATTTATTAAATCTATCTGAATATTGTGTACCTATTTTAGATTCTGGAGGTCAAGTTGATGTATTGTATACAGATTTTGAAAAGGCATTTGATAAAGTAAGGCATTTGAAATTCATATTCACTGACCACATTATATCAATGTGTAAGTTGCCATATAGATTGTTGGGCTTTATCAGAAGATCAGGTAATATTTTAAATAGTATACATTCTACCAAGCTTCTATATAGTTCTTTAGTGTGATCTAGGATAGAGTTTGGGTCAATTGTCTGGAATCCACATTTTGCATATCTGTCAGACTGTATTGAGAAAGTTCAGAAAGTTTTTGAGGTATTTATATTTTAAAGCGTTTGGTCATTACTCTGAACTGCTGCGAATGTTTGAGTTACTCTGGCAAGACGACGCCAGGTGGCCTTATTGGTGTATCTGCAGAGACTGGTGGGTGGCACGCTTGACGACACCACACTTTTATCATTTTTAATGTTCCTCTGCCTAATTCTCGTGTTCATTTGAAATTCTCTCCCCGCTTCTCTCGTACAGTACATGGAACGCATTCACCAATTAATATTATATCTAGATCGTATAATATTTTGATTAATGAGTTAGATATATTTTTCAATTCAATTAATGATTTTAGAAAGTTAATTTTGAATCTTACTTAAGTTTAAATATACTGTATAATACTAAATTATTATTGCCTTGTCCTTTCATTACTTATTTAACATCTGTGTTGTCCTTTTTTATTATATTTATTGTATTTTTATATGTTGTTGTTGGTTTTTGCCGTTATTGTTGATATTGTTTTTCTTAACCTGTTGTTATATTGTTACTATTATATATACTACTACTATATTAATTTTGTTGTTTTACTGCCTTATTGTGTTTGTATTTATATTATTTTTATGACTATTGTTTTCGAATGATAATTCATAAAGCAAGATTGGGACTCTGTTGATTAATTGGACATGAACACTACTATCACGGACATGAACACTAGTTCCACTTATAATTATTGTAAATTAAATTAATGCTACTTTGTAATTGGATTTTCTGTTTTGTAGTATTAAAAATAAAATAAATTAATCATAAATTTAACTACCTGTTTCTCTAAAAAAGGACACTTTTCAGTTCTATCTTCTTGTATTAGCATTGTCAAACCTTAAACATCTCAGTAGAAACTTTTATCTTCTCAAAAACATGGTAGAACGGACTAATACCACACCAGAAAATCATTTGAATACAAGTCATCAAGATTTAGATGTGACAATTGCCGCCAATTAAAGTAGCACTAACTTAGCTTTAATTTCAATAATATGTGTTTGTATTACATCTCTCTCTTTCAAAGTGGTTTTCAATAATTAGGTTATTTGTGTAGTGGACAACTGTATCTAACATGGGGTCTGTAAAAACAAAGTCCAACAGACCAACGGTGTACAAGCTTCTTGAGTGATTCTTTGTGAACCAGGTAGATGCACTCAAAGAATGTTATGAGGGCTACGTCTAGCTTACCTAGCTTACCTAGGTGGGCTATACAAATACCAGTTACTTAGTTTGTGTTTCTGTTTACATCGAAAATAGGGATTGGCTGTTGAACTGAATATACATTTGGCACTGGATCTTGCGGTTCTTGATCCTCAGATTGTTCCATGTCCGTGTTATGGTCAGAAATGTCTTCCTTCAGAAATCATATTATTTGTCTCTGATGCTACATTAATGTCAATAACTCTGGCTACATTAATCATGTTTTCTTCTCTAGGATACTTTATTAAGAAATACTCACCTAAAATTTTATATAACTACGTGTTATTTTATAAGAAAAATGGAATAATGTAAGTACTGCATTACCAGTTTTAGACAAAGATAAATAAATAAAGTACACACACACACATAGCCAAACACCAAACTTTCTCCTGTACAAATTTGCCGCACAAATCACACAGAATGTCTGTCATTCACATGGGAGATCAGGTTGTTGTTGACAAGCATGCCTCTATCTGAACACTGATTAAAAAAGAAGGGTTAGGTTCATAGGGGTAGCAGGGAGAGCTCTTTGGTCGTTGACCCCGCCACCACTTAAAACTGGTTTCTGTCTGGGCAGAAAAAAATAGGACGTGGAAGAAATTCCAGTGATGTGACTAATTGAAAGCTAACAAGAATAGAATAATGTTAGATGTATTATAGTCTGTATTTGTGAAACAACACTTAAATCCAAATTATGAAACATTTTTGTTGTTACAGAGCCTTTAGACAAGCACTGGGTGGGGATGTGGTGGGGAGGCTTCCTTATATGTGGACTTCTCCTCCTCATTGTTGCTATCCCTTTCTTCTCATTCCCAAAAACGCTGACGGTAAGTCAACAAATATATTTATTCAAATTTTATAAAATATCAGTATATTTATATTTAAAAGTTGTCAAGATTTACCAAGATTTTTACGCCACATTATTGTTGAAACTGAGCCAATGTAATTTTTCTTTGGTTTCATTGGCTTGAATTTGAAATGTCATCCAAGTGCCCTATTGATACAACCTAGTGCCTATTGATGAACACGTGGACTTATGAAACAACACTTTCATACAGGGCAATTTTTATGCTGTCAAAAATACGTTCTTTTCATAAGCGGTAACATTTACCTAAATTATTTACGAATAAAGTTCTATATGAGCAAGTGATGTTTGAATTTTTTTTTATTTTTTCAGAGAGAAAAGGAGAAAATTAGGCTTATTGAAAAAACAACTCATACAGCATTGACAGGTCGGCCAAATGAAGGTTCTGCAAGCCAGCAACCTACCCAGGATATCAACAGGGATTCTGGATATGGGAAAGACGTCAAAGGTGAATTAAATGACTAAAGCCCTGTCTACATGACGCTGGACTCTGCGAGTCACTGATCAAGATTATCATTGACTCGGCGAATCCCGCGTCGTTTGGACAGCAATGTAACAAGCATTAACGTAAATACAAATGTAGTTTGACTAGCGGCAGTGACGTCCATGGATATGAGACAAGGGCGAGGGCCGCCTACCGCATCGAACAACACAAGACGGTGGCGTTTCAACGCCTTCCCTCGCAGATGGGAGTCAAATTGGTCAATGTTCTCCCTGAACAAATTACATCTCAAACTTCCCAAAAATTATTTAAATCTTGGCTGAAAAGTCACCTTTAGTCTAATGCTTTTTATACGGTTGGCGAGTTCATGGACCACCATCATGGGAATTTATAAAATGCCCGGTCACTCCAGCACTTTGGTGACAAATTCATGCTTTGTCTGAATTAAGAATTAAAATCTCTAACACATGTTTAGCCCTGCTAAAGATTTTAACCAACTTAATAAGCCTTAAGCTAACTATTAATAAGCTTAATAGCCTTAACTTAATTTGACGCTATTTATTGTACCTTTGTACATTTACAAATAAAGAATTTTGAATTGAATTGTTGTATACATATTACAAGATTTAAGGACCTAGAAATATACTATAATATAGTGATTAACAATACACCATTGTTAATTTATTCTTTTTAAATTGTAAAACATATAATTTACTTTACTTTGCAGTACATTACAATACTATATTGAAACATTTATAGTTTATTTTTTTTTATTTCAATAAAATGTTACCATAAATAACTGGACCTAAACTGTAGCTCTTTGTTCTCTCAAAATCTTTATTAATCTGGAAATGGAATACGAATCATAGCAAATTAAAGTAATGGAAAATTATAGTAGGTTACTGGAAAATCAAAAAGAATGCATTAAACTACAGAAATATCACTCTATAAAATACAACAACAAAATATTTCTTTACTGGATGACAGTAACCAAACAGACTACTACAGTAATGATTGACGATGCCAAGTAAGGAATACACCAGACCTACCCTTCATGACAATTATTGGACTGTTCCATCCACATTGTTACAAAATTGTAAATTTTGCTGCATGTATTTTGGATGCGACTGAAATACGACTACTATTTCTTAAATGTAGTGCATATATTGAAAAATTAGCTGATCAATGCTGGGAAAGGGAGCAACGTTACCACGTTTGAACGGAGTGCCGCCACCTTCTACCGGCTTTGAAACCAATTTTGTAAAAGAACCTTTTCTCATAAGGACTTCGACCTTTTAATGGCGGATTTAAAATGTTTTTACTTTAATTGTATTTAATTGAATTGTTCTTGGGCTTCTACTTTTGTATTACCATTTATTAATTTGTATACTTTAGGCCCCAGGTTACTGATCACTTGTTTTCACATTAGCTATTATTTTGCTACGATGAGTCAAGGGATTTTCGAAACATAAAATCAAGATTATTTATGTATACAAACAAACAGAATTTGTGAAAAAAAATACAAAGTAAGGTTAAAAGCTTAGTCCACAAACCACTACAGATACAAATAAATACACAATCGCTGTATTATCTTAAGTTCTAATCTTCATATTAGCACCGAATGAGATACAGGCAAACCTCCCTGGAGGTAACATTCTTGACACTTCCAACTTTTACCTTAGCCAAGTTTCCTTCTTCTTAAGTCTAGTAACTAGTCCAGAGGTGTTGAAAACTATAAATAGTTTAAAAAACAAAAAGTCAACTGGTAATGACCATCTATCTGTTCAACTGATAAAAGCGATAGGCACTGCTATAGCAGAGCCTTTAGCTGCCATAATAAATCTAAGCTTCAGCAGTGGTGTTTTCCCAGATAAACTGAAAGAGGCTATTGTCGTTCTAATTCATAAGAAAGGTAGAAAAGACTTGGTGGAGCAATATAGACCTATTACTTTGCTGTCGGTAATAACTAAGATTATTGAGAAATGCATGAAAATCAGGCTGTTGGAATATTTAAATAATAAAAAATTCTTTAACACTAATCAGTTTGGATTTATAAAAGGGAAAAATACAGAAGGAGCAATTGCTGGTTTTATAGAACAAGTCTACAGTAGCTTCAATAACAACTACAAATTGGCTGGTATTTTTATTGATTTTTGTAAGGCATTCGATTAAGTGAATCATAAAATATTGTTACAGAAATTGGAATATGCAGTAATAAGAGGTAACACCTTAAATTGGTTTGAAACATATTTAAAAAATAGGCAGCAGAGAGTAAAAGTGTCCAATACTTTAAGTACATCTAAGATTGTTACAATAGGAGTGCCTCAGGGCTCAGTTATGGCTGCAATTCTGTTCCTTGTGTTTATAAATGATATGTTAAGTTTGCCATTGAAAGGAAAAATCACAGGTTTCGCGGATGATATTGCCATTAAATACTCGGAAAAAACAGTGGGAAAGTATATGGAACAACATGAAAGAGGATTTAATAACAATTAGGAAATGGTGCGAAAATAATATAATGGTACTAAATGCCTCAAAAACTAAGTTTATAAATTTTGATTTGAAAGGCTTTCAATTTAATAACACACTAAAATTTCATAAACTGAATTGTCAATATATACCACCTATATGTGACTGTGAAACTATTGAACAAGTGAGAGAAATAAAATACCTGGGATTAATTATAGACGAAAAATTAAGTTGGAAATCGCACATAATCAAACTACAATCTGGTTTAAGAGAAAGTATCAGAAACTTCTATTACCTAAGAAATTTTATTGATGATAAATTATTAAAAACTATTTATTTTGCACTGATTCACTCTAAGTTAAATTATGGAACAGAGAACTGGGGACCATTTACCCATTCAACCGTTAAAAGCAACACAAAATCATTTTATTAGACTTATTGCCAGAAAAAATAGATTTGAATCAGCAGCACCAATTTATAAGGACTTAAAAATACTACCACTGAAGTATTTATTTGTATTTAAAGTTTTAAAAATGTTCTTTAAAAAAAGCGGAAACATCAGAAATGATAGAATTTACCCAAGAACAAGAGGCGATGCAATGGGACTGATAGTAAGACCTAAGGTGAATAAATCAATCTTCAAAGAAAGCTTTTCTTTTCTGGGACCAAAATTTATAAACTATTTGCCATCAGAAATAAAAAACTGTAATAATTTTAAAAAGTATTCTATTAAAGTGAAGAAGTGGTTATTTAATTTAGATGAAATTGATCATTTATTTACAGTATTAGCCTAAGTAACAAGTTTAGAAAATTAATATTAAGTACTGTAGCTAATTAATAATACGTAAGCCCAAATACTGTACACAATCTAGCCTATCAAGTAGTTGACAGGAAACGTCAACCTTGGACTGTGCACACTGCGGCGGACCGCTTGATAATCTTTTGATAAGTTTTGACTGTCTTTGTTTTGTCAACTAGAATGTTTAAGTTGAGCTAGCCACGATTACTGGAAACAGTGGCTAGTAATTCCTTTATAATTTATGTAAAATGTTTTTATATATTTTTTGAGGAATAAATAAAGTTTATTATAGTTTATAATTAACTAATGGTTTTGTAAGGATTATTTAACGTGGCCAAGCGATTGATTTTCCTAACACTAAAAGCCAAGACAGAGTTGAATTTAGGACAAGTATAACAATTTTGTTTGAATTAGTATATACTTTTGAAATAAAAGTTAAAAAATAATACATACAGAAACGCTCTTAATAATACATACAGAAACGCTCTTGTCCACCTTGTATTAAACTATGAATGCAGTCCAAAACGGAGTATTTATAATACAAATGTAGTTTTTTTTTTTTTTATTAATAAGACGCCGATCGTCAAGATATGGGCGAATATGGATTTCGAATGAGTGTGATGAGTGTAGACGAGCGAATGTCTTTTGACAGGTTTTGTATAAATAATGTACGAAAACAGGACATCTCATAGGGGTGGTCCACTGTCCATACCACTCAAGCATATTTATAAGTTTGCACACTGGAAAGATATTTTTGTGTGTTCGCAAGCTGGACGACTTTACACTTGTTCGCAAACAAGACAACCGATAAGAGGTACACTTGCAGTCACACCTAACCAGAGTGTATGCTGTCACACCACTATGCCGACCTCTGACAAACTTCAAAGACTAGTGTTCAACTTGCTCCAAAAGGCTTCCTGGTTGCTATAAAACCAATGGTTTAGTTAAAACTTTTTAAAACTAAAACTGGGAAACAGATCTGACCAAATATCATATTTTGATACAGACCTGAATCATTTTCTTATCAAGTAGATTATTTAAATTTTTTTTGTTGCTTGAATTGTGGCCCCCCTCAGGACTAAGTTTGTGTGGCCCCAGGGCAATCTGCCCCTCTTGCCCCCCTCTGGGCAGCCCTGCAGTAACTATAGACTAAAAGTAACCACATAATATGCTGCAGCACAAGCTATTAATTCCTCTTCACAAATAATACAGTATAATAATTAACTAGACAAAACACCAGCTCGCACTAGCTTGGCCTTCTCTCTAAGAGCCTACACATATCGCGAGCCACCCCGCGCCATTTAGACAGTTGGCTCGCGTTTGCTCATGATGACTCATCTATCCATCCAAACCTCTAGGTCATCAGCCACTCGCCGAGTCCTGCGTCGTTTAGACAGGGCTTAAGAAGGACTCTGTTTGGTGATTCAAATTCAAACCATCTTTATTCATTTTTTTGTGTGACATTATAACATGAATAGTGTCAAATTACAATAGAGTTTTAAAATACTCAGCTTGCTATTTAGTTATTTATAGTGCCTTTACAGTATGGTATATAAAACAAACCAGTTCTTACAAATTAAATAATTGCTTTTTTGAATATAGTGCTTTTTAACTAAAAATTCTGTTAACATTGATTTAAATCTTTTTTATTTTTAATAGTCTGTGGAATACATTTCAAAAATGTTATGCCATTGTAAGATGCTTTTCTCTTAAATAATTCTAATTTATGATAAGGTAGTACTATTTCATTTTTACTATGAGTTGTGGATATCTTTGTGTTTTATAAAATTATCAAATTTATTTTTGACTAAGATTATGCACTCCAATATATACAAACTATGCACTGTCAGAATTTTAAAATCAATAAAATATTGTATTACAGATTCATTATTTTTAAAATTTAGCATTGCTCATAGAGCTCTTTTTTCACCAGTTAAAATTTTTTTAAAGTTTTGATTACATGTCCCACCATAAACACAAATCCCGTAAGAAACGTGGGATTGAACATGAGAGTAAAATACACTTTTTAATACTGTTAAATTACAAAAATGATGAAGTCTGTTAAGAGCACAAATACCAGAATTAATTTTACATGAGATATTCTCTACATGCAAATCCCAACTTAGACGTGTCTCTATAAGTAGACCTAGAAATTTGATATTCTGAACTTGAACAATACTTTCGTTATCTATACAAATATTTAGTTCCTCATTATTTTTACTTTGTTTTGAGCAAAATGATATATAATTAGTCTTTTGTGAATTTAAAATTAAATTTAAAACTTATTGTTAAAGAATCATTATATAATACTTATTTAAATTGCTAAAAAATGCTGATTAACCAATGATTTTGTTTTTCATTTAATTTTTGTGTATATGTTTAACTGATTAACCCTCTGTGTGCCGTACTACAACACCCCCCTCCCAGGGCAAGGCCATATCATGTCTTCTGCAGCATTCAAGTAAATATTTTTAAAACCCAATTATAACAAATAGGTATATTTATATGTCTGTATTAATAAAATTGAATAGTTTAACTATGATAAAATATAAATTCATTAAAAAATGTACCATTTAGGTAAAATCTCAAATTTTCAATATCTAACTTTTTTCTTTGTTCTGTAAAATTTACAAAAAATCAAGATAGCCATTTTGTTGACAATTTATCACTGAACAAAAAATCTTTTAAACACTTATTTCACTATTTTTTTATTTTCAAAAAAATATTTATTCAACAAGTGAAGTACCGACTGTTAGTTCAGTTGGGAACTGAACCTTGGACATAGCCCTCCGCAGACTAAAACCTTGGCCATTGAGCCACCACAACGGTGATCATTTCTTTGAATTTAACAAATTATTAGCTTTCTGTATCAATATACTTTGTGAAATCATCTGTAACTTGTATTAGTTATAATACAGCTTGAAAGTCACCGTCAAATTGTTCACATTCTATTTCACTGAAATTGTCATCAAATGTAACATTCAATTCAATAATTCTTTATTCATTTCAGTACAGTAAATATACAAGAGTATAAAATGTACAAGAATGGCTTTAAAAATTTTATTGATTGATAAATATTTGTAAACGTAAATAGTCCTCAAACATTCATCTTTATAAAATTACACTTATAATGTTTGTCCTACACAACTTACAAATACTCCTCAAAAGACTATAGTGGGTTTTCTAACAAATATTCTTTTAATTTTTATTTGAATTTAATCTTGTTGGTTATGTCCTTTAAGCCAATCTTGTTGGTTATGGCTGTTTACACGACGCCAGTAAGCGGGCAGGTAACCAGTATCGTGTAAACCTCACAACCTTCGTGTGGATATCAGTGCGAGTAAGAGATTGGCAGAGGATTATTTATTGTGTACATTGCTAATATAACCTGTCCTTCACTGACGTAGTGTGGATATCAGTGCGAGTGAGAGAGTGGCAGAGGATTATTTATTGTGTACATTGCTAATATAACCAGCCCTTCACTGACGTAGTGTGGATATCAGTGCGAGTGAGAGAGTGGCAGAGGATTATTTATTGTGTACATTGCTAATATAACCTGCCCTTCACTGACGTAGTATGGATATCAGTGCGAGTGAGAGAGTGGCAGAGGATTATTTATTGTGTACATTGCTAATATAACCTGCCCTTCACTGATGTAGTGCGGATATCAGTGCGAGTGAGAGAGTGGCAGAGGATTATTTATTGTGTACATTGCTAATATAACCTGCCCTTCTGACGTAGTGCGGATATCAGTTCGAGTGAGAGAGTGGCAGAGGATTATTTATTGTGTACATTGCTAATATAACCTGCCCTTCACTGACGTAGTGTGGATATCAGTGCGAGTGAGAGAGTGGCAGAGGATTATTTATTGTGTACATTGCTAATATAACCTGTCCTTCACTGACGTAGTGTGGATATCAGTGCGAGTGAGAGAGTGGCAGAGGATTATTTATTGTGTACATTGCTAATATAACCAGCCCTTCACTGACGTAGTGTGGATATCAGTGCGAGTGAGAGAGTGGCAGAGGATTATTTATTGTGTACATTGCTAATATAACCTGCCCTTCACTGACGTAGTATGGATATCAGTGCGAGTGAGAGAGTGGCAGAGGATTATTTATTGTGTACATTGCTAATATAACCTGCCCTTCACTGATGTAGTGCGGATATCAGTGCGAGTGAGAGAGTGGCAGAGGATTATTTATTGTGTACATTGCTAATATAACCTGCCCTTCTGACGTAGTGCGGATATCAGTTCGAGTGAGAGAGTGGCAGAGGATTATTTATTGTGTACATTGCTAATATAACCTGCCCTTCACTGACGTAGTGTGGATATCAGTGCGAGTGAGAGAGTGGCAGAGGATTATTTATTGTGTACATTGCTAATATAACCTGCCCTTCACTGACGTAGTGTGGATATCAGTGCGAGTGAGAGAGTGGCAGAGGATTATTTATTGTGTACATTGCTAATATAACCTGCCCTTCACTGACGTAGTGTGGATATCAGTGCGAGTGAGAGAGTGGCAGAGGATTATTTATTGTGTACATTGCTAATATAACCTGCCCTTCACTGACGTAGTGTGGATATCAGTGCGAGTGAGAAAGTGGCAGAGGATTATTTATTGTGTACATTGCTAATATAACCTGCCCTTCACTGACGTAGTGTGGATATCAGTGCGAGAATAAGAATAAGAATAACTTTATTGTCATAATAAATACATTCTTTTACAACTAGCATAGCTAGTACAGAACATATGACATTGTCAAGTTGCCTTAAAACTAAATTATTATTCTAAAATGAATATATCAAAATGACAAATGTGTTAAATAAAACAGAAAGGAATTATTTCCCAGTGCTACAGCCTAATCATTCAAAAATCCTTCCACTGAATAATAGATTTTCTCTGTAAGGAAACTTTTCAATTTATGTTTAAAGCTGTTTTCCTTAATTTTATCTTTTAAATTATTTGGGAGTTTATTATACAGTTTTTTCCCCATATATTGAGGGGTTTTTTGAACTAATGTCAATCGATGTCTTGGATACTGGAAATTTTGATGAAATCTCGTTTCATAGTGATGTTTATGTTGTGCTTTCATTAACTGCTCTAAATTATTTTTCACTAAAATCAAGCATCTTAATATATAAAGGCATGGAACGGTCAGTAGTTCGAACTGTTTGAAAAATGGTTTACATGATTTTCTTCTAGAAGAAAATGTCATGATTCTAATATATTTCTTTTGGATTTTAAATATTTTACTTGCATGAGGTGATGTACCCCAAAATTCAATACCGTAAGTTATAACTGGTAAAAAAAGGCCATAATATATCATAAGCCTGGTTTTAGAATCAACAATTTCACGAAGAACTATCATTTGAAAACATAAGGAATTTAATTTTTTACATATTTTACTGACAAAAGTTTTCCAATTAAGGTTTGAATCAATTTCTATTCCTAAAAAGTTAACTGAAGAGTTAATTGATATTGGGTCACCATGAAATAAAATATTACTGTCAATATAATCTCTATTTTGTTGGGTTTGGAATGTAACTATTTTTGTTTTAGAGTGATTAAGCAATAAACCATTCACTGAAAACCAATTTTGAAGTTCCTCAAGTGAATTCTGAAAAACTAATTTAATGTCTTTGGTTGAATTTGCTTTTAATATCGCTGAGGTATCATCTGCATAAAGTATAAGACTAGAAGATACACTTGTAGGTAAATCATTAATATATAAAAGGAATAGCAAAGGCCCTAATATTGAGCCTTGAGGAATACCAAATCTTACGTTTTGCCAATCTGAATAATATTTAATATTGTTCTTAATAACTATAGTTCGTTGGTAACGGCCTGATAAATATGATTTTATCCAAGACACTGCTGAGTCACTAAATTTAAAATATTTAAGTTTCTCGCAAAGTATATCATGTTCAACACAATCAAATGCCTTGGTTAGATCACAGAACACACCCATAGTGCTCTGTGATTCATCCAAGGCAGATGCAACCTGGTCAACAAAATGAGCTACCGCAGAGATTGTGTTGTGTCCTGCTCGGAAACCAAATTGGTTCTCAACAAACAAATTATTTACATTCAAAAAATTTACAATCTGATTATAAGCAATTCTTTCAAAAATTTTGGAAAAAGATGGTAATATTGAAACGGGTCGATAATTATTTAAAATTTCTTTTTCCCCCTTTTTATATAATGGTTTAACCTCTGCATATTTCAATTTATTTGGAAATTCTCCACAATAAAATGATTGATTTATAATTAAAGTTAGTGGTCTACGGATTGCTGCAGTAGTAAATTTCATTAATGTTTGAGGAATTTCATCCCAACCTGCACATTTCTTGTTCTTAAAAGAATTAATTATTCTTGCAACCTCGGTTGATGAAATAAAATTGAAAGAAAATTCTGAATGGCAGTGATTATTTTCCTGTATTAATGTCATTGCTTCAGGCTTAGAGGAAGATATATTTAACAGAAGAGGAATATTCGAAAATCTTTCGTTGAATAAATTTGCAATCTTTTCTCCACTTACCACCCTTTTGTTATCAACAACAAAATCTGGAAAATTTATGTTATGTTTTTTCACTCCTAGTTCTTTATTAACAATTGACCAGGCTGCTTTAGTCTTATTATCTGATTTACGTATTATATCACAGTTATACAACAGTTTTGATTTTTTGCACACAGCTTTAAAGATTTTCTTATATGTTTTAACATATGAAATAAAGCATACATCCTCTGACTTTTTAACCATTTTACTGAGGAGTCTTTTCTTAGCACTAGATATTTTTATGCCTGTTGTGATCCAGCTCTTCTTTTTATTGTTAATATTATTAGTTGAATGAAATTTTAAAGGAAAACAGCTTTCAAAAATATCCTTATAAGTTTTTAAAAATAAGTCATAATTATTATTCACATTTTTGTTAGGATTCACATACCATTTAACATGATTTAAACTCTGATTAAACAAATTAACTTCTTTCATTGAAAATATTCTACTCTTAAATCTAATCTTTGATTTTACATCACTGTCATTTTGTCTTACTGATAAAAAAAGTGATCTGTGGTCAGAAAGCCCTAACTCTAAATTCATTTTAGGAATTACATTGCCTGTCTTAAAGTGATTGGTAATGATATTATCTATGCAGGTCTTTGATTGTGGGGTAATTCTTGTTGGCGATTTAAAATTTACAGACAGGCCATACACTTCCAATAAATTTAAAAACACTTCTTTTTGCTTAGGATATTTACATGAATCCAAAATATCTATGTTAAAATCGCCTGCTAAATAAAATTTTTTTGTTTTAATTTCTTTCTTTATTAAATTTAAAAACGATTCTAGCTTATTTATAAATACATTAAAGTTACCCTCACATGGTGTTCTGTAGATAGAGACAATGACAATGTTCAATGACTTTACTTCAATACTCGAAATTTCAAAAGTTGAATCCTCATTGAAAATAGATAAATCTTGTCTATCAATATAGTGAACATCACTTTTTACTAATATGCAAGAACCTCCACGAATTATTGTATCTCTGCAATAAAATGCAGCTAACGTATATCCAGGAATAGAATTAAATAAATTAATAGTATTTTTTGTAAGCCAATGTTCATTGAAACAAGCAATAATAATATTAGAATCTTTTAATAAAATATTTAAATCATCAATTTTTTTAGCTAAGCCCCCTTGGATATTATAATGCATAACCCATTCATAATTTGAATCTGTCATTGCCTCTCTACATAAAGGCCACTTAAAATAATTAGTATAACTTTGATTATTTAAATGATTTGTTTGACATTTAATACATTTAATACATTTATATTCTAAGTTTAGGTCGGATTTTGTAGAGTTACTGCGATTGTTAAAAAACTATTGTCATTTGGTGAGGCTTCAGAATTTTCCTTTGTTAATTCCAAAATAGAGGTACTTTGAGTTACTAGATTTGATTCTGTTCCCATCGAAGCACATGACACACAACTGACCGTATTTGTTTCACTTTCACTGGTCCCTGATATACAATGTGCAAAGGCTACACTAGTATCATTCTTAAATTGCATCATTATGTCTTTCATATTATCCTCAACAATTTGTATGTTATCAGATGATATAGATGTCAATTCACAATCTTGTCCTTGAGCAGTCCCAATACTAAAGTCAGACACCTGCTGCACTTGTGATGTTACAATTTCATTGGTGATCGAGTCCTGCATATTTAGTGAGCATGATATAATTTCTGTTTCTTCAGTTGTACTTATTTTTTCCTTAGCTTTTATTTTGGTTTCTTTTTGACTTCTTTGCTTGATATTATATTATTTAAGATGGCCATTGATATTGCATTACTAAGTTTGAGCTTTCCAGATCTCCTTAGATGTAGACCATGATTAGTGTGGTCTTTTCTACTCATTGAAAACTTCTTGATCGGAACAAAATTTTTATTTATTTTACAAATCTCAAATATATTATGTTGTATTCGTTTGTTTACATCATTTATTATTCTGTTTAATTTTGGTTTGTCATATCTCATAAGTACCCCTGGAAACAAAAAATTTGTACTTTTTGACATCCCTTGCATAAAAGAAAATTCTTGGTCCGTTGGTTGATATTTCTCGTCTTGAATGTCATTAGTTCCGCCTAACACTACAACATAGTCTTTTGAATTGAAATCCTTTGTTAGTTGTTCTACATCAGAGATAACATTCCCTAGGGTTGCATTTGGCTTAATAATTGAAGTGACACCAAATGTATCTCCAAGTTGGTCTTGTAACAACTGACCACATTTGCGACCATGACTATCAGCCAACAGAAGGACCCTATGTTTTTTCTTAGGTCGGTAGGCAGAAGCTTTTGGAATTTTTGGAGTTATTTTGATTTTTGTACTCTCTTTGCATAATATTTCTTCACTTAAGCTATTGAATCGATTTGAACAGATAATTGATTCCTTTTGATGAATGCTCAGAGCTCTAGGTCCTTTCTTCACCAACTTCCAATTTTCAGTTGGGAGTTTGTGTGTCTTCGTTTGTGATGTGAATGGAATTATAGGCGTATTGCCCTTAATTAACATCGACTTTACAAGCTCATTTGAGACTACAGTTTTGTTCATTAGGAGATAAGCAATGTGTGATCTCTTTGTGACCAGATCCAGTTCACTAAACGTGAAAGGAAGACTGAGGTTTTGCAATGCACATATTGGATTCATATTATTACTAAGCATGTGGCCAATAATAAGTTCTGTCACTGCCAACAAATAAATTCCACAGTCGTAACTATTTTGTTGTTGAGGGGAGTGGTTTACGTCAACAATTTCAGCTTGTTGTTCTGTACAATTATATAAGAAATTAAAAAATTTATTTGCCATAATTTTCGCTGGTTTGTAGTTGTAGTTTTTCAAAGAGTCATAGTAAAAGAACTTTGCCTGTTTTGTATCAAGTACTAACAGACTCCAGTGAGTGCCTTCTTTTCCTCCTAAGTTTTCATTAACCCTGTTATTGTCATGACTCGTATTCTCAAGGTCATCACTGTCATTGACAGGAATAAAAACATATTTTGCTTGTCTTATATTTAAAGGCTCCAAAACAAAGTTATAATCATCCAGTATTTTAACAGCCTGACACATGATGGGATTCAACAAAATAATGTCAGTACTCTTTATTACATTGTTGGTTAATATCTCATAATAATGTCTGATTACATCGTCAACAACCCAATTAGACCCCAATAAGTTCACAGCATTATCAGTGGCTGTAACTACTTTCTGAGCAATGGGATTAACATCGTTGCTGATAGGGGAAAGGGTTTTTATAGGTAGAGGACTACTTGCTGCAGATGGGAGATCTATAGTACTATCCTTAGTACTATTTGATATGTCATTACTACCAGTGATATTGTTTAAGCCTTCAGATAGGTTCATGTCAGAACTTTGAAGACACTGTTTTTTGTAGCTTTTGTTAAAACTTAGTTCTGCCTCTTTCAGGGCATAATTAAAATCCTTATTTCTCTGTTTATTTTGCCCAAAACGAGATTTATTTTCATTGTATAGGCATACATCACCTTCTTTAACAACAGCAATTTCTTTTTTTATACCATAAAATTTTACACTGTATTTTGGAATTTTTTTTGTAAAATCGACACTATCAACAAGTGCTGGCCAGGGAGGATTTCCCTTTACTTTAGCAAAAATCTTATCACCTGGTTTTAATTTACTCTGGTTTTTTTCTGTTGTCATTGTTCAGTTAAGTGCATTAATTATATTATTATCCATATAATAATGTGTATAAATATATAAATTATTTTTAAATTAATTTATTTCACTTTTTTTTTTATATAAATTACTAAAATCTATACAATTTCTGATATTATATGTAATTCATATTGAGTGAAGTAACGTGTCCAATGAGAAGCAAAATAATTAAATATTGTTCCTCTAATAAGATTTAAATCAATCACTTTAAAATGTAGAAAAAATATTTTGTTTGTTAAACAATACAGTAAAGCTCCAAATGTAACAACAAAGTTTGAAATATACAGTAACTAATACTATGAGAATATCAAGCAATACTCTGCAACTGAAATGTCTGCTTGTTTATAAACAATGTAGCAGAAGACAGTCCAACAGTGATGGTCAAGAGTGGCTTATCAGTGAGTGACCTTGACCTGATTCTGCAGGTCATTATAAAAAGGCTTTACCTGCTCAATATCCTCAGTACCACTATTAGTCTGCTAGTAACAGGGTCTTAGCTATCAGTGCACTGCATCAACTGACTATTTATAAAAAATGTGGATGTTTAAGAAGCAAAATACACACAACTTCACTATTTAACTGTAAGTAATTACTGTGATAATCACAAGTCAATAAGAGCAAAATAACAGGTGAACTATACTGTCAGCCATCTTGAATGATCAAAAAAAGTGAGTGAGAGAGTGGCAGAGGATTATTTATTGTGTACATTGCTAATATAACCTGCCCTTCACTGACGTAGTGTGGATATCAGTGCGAGTGAGAGAGTGGCAGAGGATTATTTATTGTGTACATTGCTAATATAACCAGCCCTTCACTGACGTAGTGTGGATATCAGTGCGAGTGAGAGAGTGGCAGAGGATTATTTATTGTGTACATTGCTAATATAACCAGCCCTTCACTGACGTAGTGTGGATATCAGTGCGAGTGAGAGAGTGGCAGAGGATTATTTATTGTGTACATTGCTAATATAACCTGCCCTTCACTGACGTAGTGTGGATATCAGTGCGAGTGAGAGAGTGGCAGAGGATTATTTATTGTGTACATTGCTAATATAACCTGCCCTTCACTGATGTAGTGCGGATATCAGTGCGAGTGAGAGAGTGGTAGAGGATTATTTATTGTGTACATTGCTAATATAACCTGCCCTTCTGACGTAGTGCGGATATCAGTGCGAGTGAGAGAGTGGCAGAGGATTATTTATTGTGTACATTGCTAATATAACCTGCCCTTCACTGACGTAGTGTGGATATCAGTGCGAGTGAGAGAGTGGCAGAGGATTATTTATTGTGTACATTGCTAATATAACCTGCCCTTCACTGACGTAGTGCGGATATCAGTGCGAGTGAGAGAGTGGCAGAGGATTATTTATTGTGTACATTGCTAATATTTTGTATACTGTAGTATATACTATTGCAATGGCACCAAATTGGACTGAAGAGATGACTATAAAGTTTTTGGAACTATTTAAGGGCCAGCCTTGTTCATGGGACCAGTATTATTTTTATTCTTTCCAAGTTTTTCAAGGAGGATGTTACTTGAATCTGCAATAAATTTGTTTACAATAACGTCAAAAGTAACTGTCATATCACCATAGGAATTCATCAACAATGCGCTCTCTGTCATCTTTACGTAGTACTTGTCTCGTTACCTACTTCAAAACAATTCCTCGTGTGGACAGAGAACAGGCAATTGTGTCACCTGAAGCAGGCTACCTTCTTGCCTACTGGCCTCGTGTAAACTCGGCTTTACGATCTATATAGAATCTCATAGTTATTAGTAAACACAAATATGACTCCACAACAAAAGTAGCCAAGACAATAACACTGCTGCAGTCACTTAAAATAAAACACAACAGCTTTTTTTTTTAATGTGATATTAATATGATATCATGAAAGGTATCATACAATTACCATAAAGCCCCAATGTTCTAGAATCGAGCAGTATTTGATTTATGATACTGGTAGTAGAAACCGGTTAAATTGAACGAAAACAATAGCATTATAATGTATTACATAAGAAATCTTACTATCGGCACTTTAGGTGAGAAAGGACCGTACGAAATATTACAATCGGCATGCGGAGGGTGAGTGGGGGTGAAAAGCTTAATATTTTGAATAAAATTTGCTCTGTTCAAGTTGTGATATTTTTTGTTTTTTTATATAATACTAATACCCCCGTTGCGATTTTGCCCGCAAACTTTCAAATTGTATACAAAATGTATGAAATTTATAATTTTCTTAGTTCAAATTATAAGTATAAGTAAACATAAAAGCATTTTAGTTTATGAACTTAGGTTAAAAAGTCTTGTAAGAAGCAGAAGATAAACCTGTTTATTTTTACTTTTTTTATCATCTATACTAAAAGCGTAAATAATGATAATTGTTAAGAGTATACGTTTTTTCACATTGATGTATTATAGTAATCAATCTGCCAGTGATCCTGTATATCATCTTGGATTCAGCTTTTATGCCATCATCAGATCCTTAATAAACTTGAAACCTTTTTAAATTTATTCTTGATGGTCTTGTTAATTTTTTTTTTTAAAGCACTGAACATCAAATATATTTATTTAAGAATCTGATGATAGTGTAAAAACCGACACATGTAATCCAAGAGAATTTACAGGATCACTGGCAGATTGAATATAATTAACCTATAATACATTAATCAAAAGTGATTCAGAAAAACAACACCAAAATGAAAAATGTTAACATTGGTTTAAAAACATATAACTTAAACTAATATTATTACTTTTTATTTCAAGTTATAAATTTGCAATAAAACAATTTACTATCATATTATGCATGTACATTTACAAAATTTTAAGTATAAATTAACGAAAAACTTCTTTATGAACTATGTTATTGTCTTTCCTTTTGGTGTTAAAGTAACTAAACTTGATGGACTGCTTACTCTAGTACAGGCTATTTAAAATGCTCAGTGGGAATAGCACACTTCTCTCAAGTATATGCCTGCAAATTTTAATGACTGTCGTACTCTTTTGAATTGGAATGGATGGTCTATAGGAATTGATTGGATTCTAGGAATAAATACAGATTCTCCTCTAGTACTGCTAGTAATAATAGTTGCTTCAATAACATTTTTCTGGAGAGCAGTTACTCTTAAACTTGTACCATTGCATAATTTTGGTGGAAAAAGGTTTGTGAGAAGCATGACATGTGTTCCAATTTTTAAAGTTTGGTGGAAACTCAGATAGACTGATAGTATGCAAAATTCAGTTGGAAATTGTACAACATCATCTACTTGTACAATTAAATCTATTGATAGGTATTCAACTTTTGTTTCTTGAAAAGAGTTTAGTAAATTATTATGAATTTCTACAGTTGTCTCATTTTTTGGAGTCAATATTGCTTTTTCACGAAGCCACTCAATTGATTTATGCTTAATTTAGTATATATTCTGTCAATTAATTCCTTTACAGTAATTACCACATTTCGTAGTTCTGAGGGCAAATTGATCTTTCCTCCAGATTCGGAATATTTACGATCACCTATTTGCAAAAGTAGATAAAAAAAGTTAACAGCAGTTTCATCACCTCTAAGATGAACTCTTATATTTTTTATAGGAGAGAATTTTACTGTAACAAACACATCAAAATCAGTCATAATAATAGAGCTTGACAGAGAAGCTTGAGGAATTGTAGGATGGGTGTAGAATAAACAGGATGGTTGACAATCCATAGGAGCTTCTAGGTGCACATGTTCTCATAGGTGAAGGAGATGTTGATGTTACAGCAAGTTAGATGTCGAAATGACCTTCAAATTGTTTCCCTGAACCAGAGACGTTGTTTATCCCTTTCATTCTCTCCATAATTGGCCAGAAGTTTGCCATCACGATATATTTTAAATTCGAAGAGGGAAATGTCTCCCGCTGCCTTGAGCTGGCAAGAAGTACTGTGCCAGCAAAGTCTCACATTTGGACTTTTCGGATATCTATTGTAGCTTATTGGAATATTTTAAGTGATTTACGATAGCTTCCCGTACCTCAGATGATCGAACACTAAATCGTTAACAATATAAGACAGGGAGTAAAATAGGCATGTTCCATCTCTAAGATCATATGGTGATGAACATCCTCACCATCTACGACTATATCCACAGCCTCAACTATGTCTTGAAAAAGTCAAGAAAAAAGAGTGAGTCATATAAAAAATTAAAATGATGAAACCATTCCTCCAGGGAATTAATATGTTCAAATTAATTTAAATTACACAAACTTCAGAAAGATTTATATGTATAAGTACAACTAAAAACAATTTAAATTAAACTAATTTGTTAACAAATAAAAAATAGTACAATAATTAATCACATATGTAACAAATTTGTGTGTTCAGATGTTTTAAATAAATCATTAAATTAAATTAATGCCAATGTTATTCTTATGGGATAAATGGAATGTTTTGGGGGAATGGTTCTACCTGTCATAAATGGAATTCCAAAAAATCCTTTCTTATCACACACTAAGACCATAAAATGAAGGTACTGTAAAAATTTCAAGTAGCTATCTTTTAGGGTTTACGCTGTACATTGATTTTTTGATCAATCTCTATGTATTTCTTAAGGAGAGTTGTAATTTTTTTTGCACCACAACATTATTATTTCGCAAAATCCTTTCTTAGCATGCACCTAGACCCTAAAGTGAAGGTATTGTCAACATTTCAAAATCCTACCTATTGTTGTTAAGGCTCTGCATTGATTTTGAATTTGTCACTTTTTATTTTATAAATAGATTAATATCTTGTTATATGTATCAAAGGTAATTGATACCTCTAGGAAGAGATGCCACCTATACAATGTTCATAAATCTTAAACAATTTAAAAACAAAATCAGTAGTTTTAAAGAAATGAAAAGAAAGCAAAGCTTTTTCAAAAACCATTATGAAACTAATAAAAAATAGAAAACGCTTATTTATTGACTGAATTTCTAGCCTGCTCTTTTATTCACAAGACAAATAAAATTCTCAATTCTTTTTCTGGTTGTTCGGTATTTATGTAAACATGTTAATAGTATCAATTAAATAATTAGGCTTGCTAACAGAAAGTAAATTAATCAAACTAAAACTATTCAAGGCTTTACTCTAGAAAAAGAAATGTTTAATGGGAATCTAAAAGGTAATTTGGTATTACAATGAGTCTAGAATTATTTTCATGTCTTATAACAGTTAATTTGGTATTACAATGAGTCTAGAATTATTTTCATGTCTTATAACAGTTAATTTGGTATTACAATGAGTCTAGAATTATTTTCATGTCTTATAAAACAATGCTTTAATAAAGAAGATATTTGCTCTCCCCCCCCCCCCTATTGCTCCAGGCTTGATATTGGAAACCATTACTTTTCTGTATTAATATTCATTTTGTTTTATTAGCCTCCAGAACTGTTATATTATAGAAATAATACTGGTTAAATTACCTTTTTTCCTGTCAACAGTTCTTCAAACACAATCTGCTATGTACATTTCGAAGCATAGAGCTTCATCATCAGGCTTTTCAAAAACGTCACTATTTACATTACACTAAAACACTAAAAACATTAAAATATTTAAACATATTAAAATATCACATTTGCCGGCCGGCAATGTGGGCAACCAGGGTTGGTCATCAGTTGGTGTCTATCGCCGGCCGGCAATGTGGGCAACCAGGGTTGGTCATCAGTTGGTGTCTATTGCCGGCCGGCAAATGTGATATTTTAATATGTTTAAATATTTTAATGTTTTTAGTGTTTTAGTGTAATGTAAATAGTGACGTTTTTGAAAAGCCTGATGATAAAGCTCTATGCTTCGAAATGTACATAGCAGATTGTGTTTGAAGAACTGTTGACAGGAAATAAGGTAATTTAACCAGTATTATTTCTGTATTAATATAATAGGAGTACTGTATCAGCATACTTGCCTGAGGAACACAGGAAACGTTTAAAAGTCACAAAACAAGATACAATTTTTTTGGTGCAACTGGTATTTTCCTCAGGTTTAAGATAACAAAAAAATTGTGTACTGATAATTTTATACAATTGTGTTAGTGGCTTATTACATTAATGCCAAGTTTATTATCTTATATTGTTCTCATTACGTACCTATACTTGGCTTTAATCGCTTTACATAATGTTTCATGGTAACCACTTGATGTGTCTTTTGTACAGACATACCCATGTCGATGTGGAGGCTACTCTGCAACCCAGTATACGTTGTTACATGCCTTGGAGCATGCATGGAGCTCGTTATCGTTTCTGGGTTTGTCGTCTTCTTGCCCAAGTACCTGGAAACTCAATTCAGTTTGAGTAAAAGTCAAGCCAGTGTTTTCACAGGTATTTTTTGAGTAGGTTTTATGTATATCTGTTCTGTTTATTTATACTAATGCTCTATTTTCAATAAAAAAAACACATGTAAAATATGCAGGAGTGTACATTTTTTTGTTCGAGTTTTGCAACTTTGTGATTGTTGTGGCTGTACAATTCATTATCAATGCTGAAAGTTTCTGCTGTTACACAGAGAAAAAAGGAACAAAGGTAGCTTTTATGGCCACAGTGAATGCTTCAATGGCAGTTACAAATAGATAACAACTAATATACATTTTTTAAAACTATAAAAATAATGAAAAATATATCCTTGAGGATTTAGAGTGAATAAAGGGAGGGATTGAAAAAACCATGGCCATCCCGAAGGTGAACTGGAGAATATCTACTCAACACCCTATTGGATGCAGCCTCTGTTTCTTTCATCTCTGTGGATGTTAACATAGTAACATTTGGTGTTTATTTTAAAATCAGTAGATTTTATTTGATAGATTTACAGCAATCATTGAGTTTCATTTACACTGTGGTACTTTTTCTAATAGGGATCTCTTTTGATAATTATTAACTATGATAACTAATTCCAAGTAAACACAATTAGTATTTATTTAGAATTTATGTCAAATATTCAAAACTAACTAAAATAAAAAATATGTTCTATAGCAAATTTAGTGATAGTCTAGATTTGTATACTAATGGCCTACTTAATGTATTTCATTTTACAAAGTACTGTTGAAGGTGTGCAGATTGAACAACAAATATTTGCCAATTTGATTGTTTTCTCTCTTTTGCGTGTATTTTCACTAAGTAGTGTTTCAAATATAACAGTAATCAAACAAAACACAACTAACAAAGTTGACAAACTTAATTAATATATTTCAATATATCTTTGAAACCTTTTAGTCATTCTTGTTATTATTTCACTCATTAATATGTTTTAGGTTCAGTTGCTATTCCTGGCGCATGCATTGGCATTTTTATGGGCGGTTGCCTCTTAAAGAGGTTTGAATTGAGGCCGAAAGGGGCAGTACAGTTAGTACTAATCTCCAACATAATATGTTTGGCCTGCTTTGGTCTTATCTTCTTTTTAGGCTGTGACAATGTCAAAATGGCAGGCACAACAATTCCTTATTACAATAGGTAAGCATGGTTTTGTATCTTATTTACATTTTGTTGTACTTTTTAAAAATAAATGTTACAATTTGATTCAATACGTTATTAATTCAAATCACCTTTTCTATGTCTGTGAAAGATTTTGTATACAAATTTGCACATAATTTTGTGGAGAAATACAAGCAGATAGTCCTGTTTGTCTGGATTTTGTGGAGAAATACAAGCAGACAGTCCTGATTATCTGGATTTTGTGGAGAAATTTTAGCAGACAGTTCTGATTGTCTGGATTTTTATTTTATAGAGTATTTTGTGTAAAAGGGAATCACTTGTAAACATAATTTGCCATATCTGTATCACCCATACGCTGAAGGTCCAACAAAGAAGTTTATAGGGGTCTCTGTGCCGGATGCACTAGGTAATGTTTTACTTGAAGAGTTACAATTTGAATTTTGTGTCTGTACATGGAGTATTAATAAACAAAAATATCTCATTATTGGTATTTACAGGTCACCTAAATCAGATGTCAATATTTTTTTGGATAGGTTAGGTAGTTTAATTGATTATTTCAATAAAAAATATGATAAAATTATTGTAGCAGGTGACCTGAATATAGATGTTTTAGTATTGGATAGCAGACATAGATTATTAAAACAATTGTTAAAAAGCAGAAATATGAGGTACCTTGTCGATTTCCCAACCAGAGTTACAGATATTTCGGAGACAGCAATAGATAACTTCTTGATAAAAAATATAAAATTATCTAACTTAAAGGTAGAAGGTCTGGTTACTTTCTTATCTGACCATGATGGACAGCTATTAAAAGTAAAATGTAAACATTCAATAAAAACTGCAAATTTTCCTATAAAAAAACAGTTGCGTAAGTTCTCACCTGAAAACATTAATCTATTTACGCAATTACTTTCCAAAGAATCATGGTTCAATGTCTATAATACCAGGGTAGAAAAAAAATATGACGTCTTTTTTTAAATTTTTTCTTTCTATTTTGATCAGGCTTTTCCCAAAATATTGGTTACAAAGATAAACAAAAAACGTACATGGATATCTAAAGAATTAAAAATTAAACAACAAACTATTATTCTATTGACTAAGGAGTATCGTGGTAAAAAAAGTATTAGTTAAAAAAATTATTTACATCAGGAAAAGACTATTTATAAAAGAGAATTAGATGTGGCTAAAAACAGACATTTTCAAAAAAAAATTGAAAATTCCCAAAACATTCAAAAAACTGTATGGAGTATAATCAACTCTGAAGTTGGGGAAAATGACAAGAAACAGTTTAAAAATATAACTTTAAACCAAAACTCAGAAACAGTTTCAGACCCTAAAAAAATTGCAAATATGTTTAATGGTTATTTTAGTGACATGGTTACGGATTTGATTTTAGATAGTGACAATCAAAATGAGACGACTGATGTGAAAGCTGATTTTATCGATGCTTTGTGTGTGAAGCCAAAGTTTGATTTGAAACCGATCGATGAAAGGGAGGTGGAAAAAATCATTCAATCTTTAAAAAATAAACACTCCAGTGGGCATGATGAAATTCCTGTAACAATAATAACAAGTAACAAAAGCTGTAAAAGCCTATATCAGTAAAATTTTGTCATCTAATTAATTCTTCTTTTATATCAGGCATTTTCCCAAACATATTAAAGCAGGCAAAAATATATCCTTTACATAAAAAAAATGACCCTGAAAATATATCCAATTATCGCCCAGTATCTGTGCTTCCTTCAATTTCTAAAGTGTATGAAAAAGCTGTCTATTTACAATTATCAGAATTTTTAGAAAAATTTAATCTTCTAGATGATAATCAGCATGGATTCCGGAACGGGAGATCAGTGGTGAGCGCAGCTGTTTCTTTTATTGAATCTGTTATTGAATCCGTAGACAAAGGAAATTATACAGTTGGTATATTTATGGACCTTTCTAAAGCGTTCGATAGCGTAAAACATAGTAAATTACTAGAAAAACTTCAAATCATTGGAATATCTAAAAGAGCTCTTATTTGGTTTTCTTGTTATTTGACAAATAGATCTCAATTTGTGGAAATTACCCATTTGACAAATTATAACAGAATTATCAAATCATCATCAAATCATCAGCCAATTAAATTTGGGATGCCCCAAGGTTCAATTTTAGGACCTTTGCTTTTTTTGTGTTATCTTAAGGGCATGGAAAATACTTTAACCTATAAGCAAAATTCTAAACTATGTCTTTACGCTGATGATTCTAATTTTATCATATCATCTAACTCTCCAGAAGAAACTGAAATTCTAACATATGTGGAATTAGAGAATATTGGAAACTATTTTTACAATCACAACTTATTATTGAATTCACAAAAAACAAAATTTATAAATTTTAAAACAGCACAGAACAAAATCACAAAAGAACCAACAATGACTTATAACTCAAATAACATTCATAAGGAAAATCAAATCAACTTTCTAGGTTTAACAATAGATGAAAATTTAAATTGGGATGAACACATATATAAAATTTAAATCAAAATTAACTCCGGAATTTTTGCATTATCAAAAATGGTTTTTTATTGTAATATAGAAACTTTAAAAAGTATATATTTTGCCCATGTACACTCTCATCTTTTATTCGGTATAGCATTATATGGGTCAACAAAAAAATTAAATATGGATAGCATGCTGAAGCAGCAAAAAAGGCTATCAGAATAATGCTTAAGCTTAAACGAGATGATTCGGCAAAAGAACATTTTAAAAAATTACAAATTTTTACAGTTTATGGCCAATATATATATGAAACGATTCTTATTGCCAAAAAGCAAGATTCAGAGGAAAACATAACTCCATTACACTCTTATAATTTTAGGACGAGAAGGGAGATTGTTCAGCCTCACAAATTAAAATTTTTTGAAAAAAACCCTCATATGCTGGTAACTTTTTTCTAAAATATGTCCCTGATTTTATAAAGAAAGAAAAAGATCTATTAAAATTCAAGAGAAGGCTTAAAGAGTATATAATAAATTTAGCTGTATATTCTTTTGACGAGTTTTCCACCTCCCAGAAACAGATGTAAAACCCTAACATTTCTGTATACAGTAGGAATTTCTTGTGTTTAGATGTTTTATTATTTTTTTTTATATTTTATTTACTTTTAGACACTATTCACTGTACCACCAATGTACATGATATATGAATAAAGATGTTTGACTATGACTATGACTATAGAGACATGATGTAAGTAAGCCGTTAGTTATGTCTTCTAGTGTAACATATGCCAACATAATAGTATTTAAAGTTCATCTAGTAAATATAAGATTACCACATAGATCTACATCAACTACTTAATAAATTCTTAATCTTAGATTTGAGACGCTAATAACTCTCGGCTTTTTTTTAAGGCGAATATAAATTATTAAATGAGTGTGGATGACCTGGAATAGACTGGTAATAACTGAGTTCCTCAGAAAGGCCATTTATTAATAGCCCAATAGCCAAGGCAACTAAGGGACCTACAGTTTTACGTAGAATCCAAACCACATAGTATTGGTCTGATTTTCAGCTAATTGATACAACAGCCTGATACAACATCCGAACACTGACTGCCACCCAACATGGACTTCTCTACTAGTGTCCACGCCAATTGCAACCATTCAGCGGATACCATGTTTTTATTAAGAGGACAGAGCATAGATCCTAACTCCTACAACAATTTGTCCCCAAATAGCTGAGTTACAGCATTGTGCCACTACTGTGGCCTAGAAAATGTCTATTCAATAAAACTGTCAAAGTTTAATAGCTGAAGTTAAAATTAATCACATAATAATATTTGCCTAAATGTTGTTCTTTTAACCTTACAGGTGCATCTCGATCGAGATTAATATGCCGCTCAAGTGCCAACATCTCGATCGAGATGCATTTTGCTTGCGCTTACATTTATTGTCATAGTGCACATTTGTTTCGCATATTATATTATACAGAGTGTCCCAGAACTCTCTAGAACTTATCATTAACAATTTTTCCTTAGGTCAAGACAAACATATTTCACAATATAAACATAGGTCTAAAGGTGACTAGTTTACTGTCTGTATGTGTTTTTACAAATTATTTTATAACTCGAGAACTATTTTAGATAGAAACTTCAAATTTATTATACATGTGTAGCTAAATAGGTAAAACAAGGAAGTAAAATATCATTACTGTCTCTAAATTAATTTTAAAATGGGGGTCTTTTAAAATCTTTAATGTCAAATTTCACTAAAACCATTATAGCTATAAAAAAGTTAAAAGTTAAGTAAAAAATGCACAGTTAAAAGACAAATCAAACAACATCTTATTTACTGAAATTAGTTATGTCTTCTAGTGTAACATATGCCAACATAATAGTATTTAAAGTTGATCTAGTAACTATAAGATTACCACATAGATCAATAACAACTACTGTGTTCCACATATTTATAACACAGGTGTGACAGTTTTTCTAAATCAATGTAATTTCCGTAATACAACAATATATACATAAAACATAGTTTAACAGCAAATATGAGACGCTGCGTATCATTAATCAGTTGTTTTATATCCACTTCATGTTAACAATGAATTATTTATAAAAGAGCAAATATTTCCACAAAACAAATTTATAAAAGTTGGTCAAATTGACGTTCTCCAGGTAATAGCAGATGTGCCACTTCATATCTGACATGATATGTGGTTTCAACATGATGGAGCTCCAGCTCATATATATAGCAGAACTTGCATACAATGGAATCATTCTTTGAAAAAAAAAAACCACTGTACGTGTGTGGGCGGGCGGGTGGGTTAATACCACTGTAATTGTATGGGCGGGCGGGTGGGTCCTTACCACTGTACGTGTGTGGGGTGGGTGGGTGGGTCAATACCTCTGTACGTGTATGGGTGGGCAGGTGAGTCATTACCACCGTACGTGTATGGGCGGGCGGCTGGGTCAAACCCACTACGTGTGTGGGCGGGCGGGTGGGTCAATACTACTGTACGTGTATTGACAGTATGTTTTTATGACAGTCAATCGGAAGTACTACAGGCAATCAGTCAAGCAAAGAAAAGAGAAGGTGTGAGGAGGCTCATCAGAGAAACCAGGATTGTTTGGAATCTTACATGATGTGTTCACGCTAGTTTGGCTGTATCACTTATCCATTTCATCTGGCCCAAGACTTGCGACCATGGCTAGGGGGGTTAAAGCGCTTTTACGGGCCCAACGCTTCTCCCACCAGGTGGCCAGGATTCTGACAGCCTCAGCCATAATCTGAATCTGTAAGAGCTCTCCTGGAGACACGCTTTAAGAAGTCATTTAGAGAATTTCTTTCCATTCCAAGATCTTTAAGGAACGTATGCAAAGATTTCGCTGGAAGGCCACATGCTCCGACCTCTAATGCATACAAATGACATTTGTAGCCATTTTGCCTTGCTGATGAGCATAGCGAAGCATATTTATTCAACTTGTACTCATGCTGGGATGGGATATTGGTACCCCAAGGTACAGTCAATTCAACCATCAATACTGATTTTTGTCCAGTCAACATTGCTGTCAAATCAGGACACAATGAAGTTACTGATACTTCTGGTGGGAACTTGTAGTGAAGGTTCCCAAAATCTGTGAGAACCTTCCAATCATTACTCTTCTTGATTATAGATGGCAATACCTTCATCTCAGATTTAAAGGCTTTTTCCCCACTCTTGATGAATGGAATCTTGGCATTAGCCTTCTAAGAGCATCTGGCCCTAGCAATCGCTAAGCTGACTGCCTCTCTGATAATGCTCAGGACTATCATGACGCCAGTTGTAACGTCCATCCTGCAGTGCCACTGGACATTCAGCCAAAATATGCAGAGCAGTTGAAGCACATTTTGAACACAGCGAGCAGTTGTCTCTCTCTAACAAACCCCATCTTCTGAGATTGCTTGGATCAGGTAATGTGCACTGAAGAGCATTTGCATAGAACTTTAATAACTCAGGGAACCACTCGTAGAGAAAAGCCTTCCACATAATCCTTGGGGGCATGCACATTTCTCCCAGTATAACCCAGTCATGTTGTATAGCCAATTCTTGAGCATGAACAACTGCCTTAATTTCTTCTTCCTCATCTATTAAGGCTCTCATCTCTCCCGCCTCCGTCTTATTCCTTAACTGTTTCCAGCCTAATCCTTCTCTGTGCTAACTGATACCCCACATGAACCTGTCCTTAAATGTGACCTGCTCCTGTAAAGGTCGTAGATCCATTCAAGATACTGAAGTTGCCTCACGTACAACTGCGTCTTTAGAGGATGACAAAATGCAACTTCTAGTTACCAAAAACTGTCTTGTTAGTGTGTCAATCTTCTTCAAGCCAAAACCAAAATTGTTCTCACTCCTGTACAAGATACTAGGGTTCATGGATCTTCTTAGACCCAACCATCGTTTCAATGCAGCGGTGGCCACCATTTCCAGACCAACAATAGTGGTTTTAATGATTTCGTAGATCATTAGTGGCCAGGAGAGCTTCGAAACAAGCACATTGTTATAAATCCATGCCTTTCTGGGGCCAGACAGTGGGAGATCATTTATGATGTGGGGCCAGGCAAGGTGGTACCACAAGAGCCTGGCCCATTTTGAAAGCATAAAATGGTTTAGAGGAATTTTTTTGATGAAGTCAAGGAGTAGGTTGAAAACAAATTTTGAATCCAACAGGTAAAAAACAAGACATGAAAAATCCCAGTTTCAAATTTTATTTCAGGAGACTCCCAATCACGAGTTAATATCTTGAAAGACAAGGTGTTGTAGGAAAACTAAGCTTCTTAAGTACTGTGGTACCTGATAGTAAGACATAACTAACTGCAATAAGTTGTTTCACAGAACCACAGGCATTGCCTAAGTGTAGCCATGCAATAAAGATTTGACGTACGTCTGCCAATACCTTAGTCATCAACGCAGTATATTCCACACATCTTGACAATCCGGATACAAAACCCTTTTGTAAGTCTGGATTGAAAAGATCATTTCCATTCGTATGACTGTTGACTCTATCCGCCACCATAGTAAAAAACACCTTTCCATGAGTGTTGGTAAGTGCAATTGCTTGAAATATCGCAGTTTTCTTCCTTTGGAATCAACTTTATTATAGCAGTACCAAAACTTGACGGGCAGATCTTTGCCTTCCAGAATCTTACATAACATTTCAAAAGATAGTCTTGCAAAGACGGGCAGTTCTTGTAAATAACGTAGGGAATACCATTTGGACCAGGGGTTGATTTGTTTCCCGTTTTCTTCAGAATTCGAGCGATATCTCCTCTTGATGGTGGTAGAACATCCCCTGGAACAATATTTGATATCCCTTTTGAGTCAAATGCTTCATACTGTAGGTCTCTTTCAGTATATCTGCAAAATGTGCTTCAGTCTGTTCCATAGAAAAATTCAACTTCCTAGGTTAAGTCTGAAGCTTTATTTTTGTATATTATGTATTTGACCTATCCCTGTCAAAATGAGTCATTTTTTGATCTAAGGAAACTTTCATGGCATTTCTTCATGGTTATGCTCAAAAAAAAAAAAAAAAAGAAATTAATTAAGGAGAATGTAGATATTTTTGAACAAGTTCAACGATCTGTAGTATAACGTTTGAGACTGTGCAATCTTGTTGTAGACCGTCACTTTGAGCAAATTTTATAAATTTGTTTTGTTGAAATATTTGCTATTATATTTTATAAATAATTCATTGTTAATAAACAGCGGGCTCATTGTTAACATGAAGTGGATATAAAACAACTGATTAATGATACGCAGCGTCTCTCTCATATTTGCCGTTAAACTATGTTTTATGTATGAATTGTTGTACTACGGAAATTACATTGATTTAGAAAAACTGTCACACCTGTGTTATTTAATATTCGATTTCAGTAAATAAGATGTTGTTTGATTTTTCTTTTAATTGTGCATTTTTACTGAACTTCTAACTTTTTTATAGCTATAACGGTTTTTGTGAAATTCGACATTAAAGATTTCAAAAGACCGCCATTTTAAAATTAATTTAGTTACAGAAATGATATTTTACTTCCTTGTTTTACCTATTTAGCTACACATATATACTAAATTTGAAGTTTCTATCTAAAATGGTTCTCGAGTTATAAAATAATTTGTAAAAAACACATACAGACAGTAAACTAGTCACCGTAGACCCATATTTATATTATGAAATGTTTGTTTTGACCTAAGGAAAAATGTTTGATGAAAAGTCCTAGAGAGTTCCGGGACACCCTGTATACTGTTTTGAACAGAAACTTTTTTTTTATTCTTAGCACAGACGATATTGGTAGATGACCAAAATGATTCTGACAATGTTGCGTCATAAAAATGACCCCAGGAAAATCATGTATATACTTTTTTTTCATTGTTCATTTTTACCTTTGATTTATCTACTAATATGTATATATATATATATATACATATATATATATTTTTCTTCCTGATTAAATTCTGCAATTTTTGTATATAATGAAAACTGTGTTATATTAGTTGTGGTTGACTGTATATGTATCCAAATTTCAAAAAAGTTTGGAAAAATAGTTTTTCAACATCTTCATGGATACTACTTATACCACTTCCATTGTTATGTGCTAATTTGTATTTCTTATTTTTATTTGCTTGTTTGTGAATAAAATGATATGCAACACTTAGTATAGAGCGTTGTTCTGTGAGCTGGTAGATGGTAAGCTTGAGCCTATCTTGTTTGATAGCTGTGCACCTCACTGTTTCTTAATAAATTCTGCTTTGAAGCGTAAGTAATGACTTCGGTTATGAAGATTGAAGTAACTGTAAGAATTTTGAGTTCTTTAAATGGTTCTCTACAGCTCTCTTGGGGAGAGAGGCCAGCCATGATTCTTACAGCTCGCTTCTGCAATATTAATATTCTTTGTAGGTTGCCAGCTGAGGAGCTCCCCCATAGTATAACTCCAAATCGAAGTTGGCTCTCAAAGAGAGCATGGTAAGCTATTTTTAGAGCAGATATTGTGTCAGTAGCTTTTATTCTCTTGAGAGCAAATAGGGCAGAGCTGAGTTTTGAGGTTAGGTTATCAACGTGGCAATTCCATGTCAGATTTTGGTCTAGGATTATGCCTAAGTTTTTAAGTTCTTCTACTTTTTCCAAATATGGTGGAGTTGTTTTGTGATCTTTAAGTCTGTGTAGTTCAAGGAGTTTGGTTTTAGATGGGTTAAATACAAGGTCATTATTCAAGTATATTATTCAAGCAGTATTGCTGAGCCATGCTAAAAGAGATAAATGTGTGGATTTCTAGTGCCTCTGCTGTTGTGCTGCTGGTAATTAGTGCTGTGTCATCTGCATATGAAACAGGATGACTAAATATTTTGAGCTTTTACCAAGATCGCTAGTAAATAAGACAAACAAGACAGGGCCCAATACTGATCCCTGTGGACTCCTCTAGAAACCTTCTGTGGACAGGAGTTAATGACCTTCGTTGCCCCTTTCACTGTGTACTTTAGCTCGACTACTTGCTCTCGTCCTGTGAGGTAACTTTCGAACTATTTGATAGCAGTTCCTCCGATTCCCAAGTTACCTATCTGGTACAAGATCAGTTTATGAGACAGTGAGTCGAATGCTTTGCTTTGCTTGCTATTTAAGGATTGGAAGTGAATACTGTAGTTGTAGGAAATGATGAAGTGATATGAGATGATAAAGTTTAGTTTGAAAATACATTCCATTTTATATATACTTTACATGTTCAAATTCTACAATTCTTTTCTGTACAACTGTATTGCAGTTCGAGGGCTGAGCCGTTCCAAGTCAACCTGACGGCAGCCTGTAACTTTGGCTGTGAATGTCATACAGCAGATGTAGAGCCTGTGTGTGGCAATAATGGCCTCACGTACTTCAGTCCTTGCCATGCCGGCTGCACTGAACTTTCCTCCAGATCTAACTATACCAACTGTGCCTGTAAGTGAAATAAAATTACCTATATCCTATAAATTGGTAAAGTTGAACAAACATTCCTTAAGTATTGGTTGTACCATAAATATCTTCAAAATTACTATGTACAGTATTTAAAGTATAAAACAGATTCAAAATGTTATGTAAAATAATAAGTTATAAAATATACACTCTAAACATTTTTACATAGGTGTAAACTAGGGGTGTGCAAGTAGCTCAAAATTCGAGTTTTTTAGAGTTTTTAAAAAACTTGACTCGAGATTAAAAAAAATCAAGTCAAGTTTTGCCATATCGTTGAGGTAATATGCTATAATCAAGACAAAAGTCCCATTTGTATAATAGATTATAAAGATAAGCATTTTATGTATGCAACTGTATTTCAAAATGTGATCATAATATCATATTCGTAGCGGAGATGTTCTCGCAACGTCGTGATTCATGCACACAAGTCTCGATCATACGGCCATGGCGATTACGACGAAAAGTATTCTTGTTATTTATTAAGAAGGCACGTCCAAATAAGCTGTTCCAAATAGCCGTCACTAGTTATTCATACAAAATGTGATAACTGATCACAAAGAATCAGTTATTGAACCGTTTCAAAACTTCGTTACATAACTTTTACCAAAATTTGAAATTAACAGTTGCATTTAATCAGGTCCATTCTTTAAAAGTTCATGACTAAAACTATTCTAAGACTGACAATTTCGGACAGTTTCAATTAAATCGCGTTCAATCTGTAACAGAATCTACGCATAGAACGTAAACTTTTGAAATTGAAAAGCTATAGTAATTTGAGATAGAATTCCAGGAACAGTTTCGTTCTGGCACCGTTACTAATAAAATAATGAAATAAAAATTAATGTAGCTACTACTAGTACATTGCCAACTCGATGATTCCCAATATGAAATGTACTGCTAGCCGTGGATTCGATTTGTTATTCATTTTGTTTTGAGTTTTTTTGACGTTTACACTAGAGATGGGAATTACAGTTACTTTTTCGATAACCTTTTACATAATTCTATTATGTTCTGGTGACGTGTTATAATAATCTGATATTTTTGTACCCTGTTACTCTATGGGGTATTCCAACAAATTTTTATAAACGATTTGTTGGAATTAAAACTAAATGGTAAAGTAAGTGCTTTCGCTGACGATATTGCATTATTTTATTCGCATAGCAAAACTTATATATTAAAAAATAAAATTTCAGAAGATTTGATAAATTTAAAAACGTGGTGTTACGAAAATAAAATGCACATAAATGTAGATAAAACGAAATATGTTAATTTTGACTTTAAAGGTTTTGATTTTGGTTCGGACTTTCAATTTCACGTCTTTGACTGCAATGAACAGTACTGTGACTGTAAAAAGATAGGGAAGGAAGAAGATTTCAAATACCTTGGTGTGGTAATCGATTCAAAACTAACTTGGAAAAAGCACATTACAAATTTACAAGGTAATCTAAAATCTGTAATCAGAAAATTTTATTTTTTAAGAAACTTTTGCGATGAAACCTTGCTCAAAACTTTATATTATTCACTAGTAGATTCTAGACTCCAATATGGAATAATCTGTTGGGGTGGAACCTTTAAATTCTTAATTGACAAACTGAGAATTGTTCAAAATCACTTTTTAAGAATTGTGTTTAAAAAGGGTAGAAGAGAAAGCTCTTTCCCTTTGTTTGTTAAATTGAGAATATTGCCTTTGCAGCACCTTTATATATATAAAGTATTGAGGCTGTTTTACAATAGAAGTGGTAATTTGGGAACAACTGACTTGAATTATGATACTAGAAGTATAGAACGAAGAATATTTCGTACTCCAAAGGTCAACAAATTAGTTTTTAAACAATGTTTTAGTTATAGTGGCCCAAAATTGTTCAATAAATTGCCAAAAGACATAAAACAATTAGACAACATAAAATCCTTCTGTAAAACACTAAAATCATGGTTATTTTTACATGACGAATGCAAATTTATGTTTATTTAAATGTGAATAGTTGATGTAAGTTTAAGATAACATAAGCATTAACTACTATTTTCAAAATAACTTGTATAATTTAATTTAAATAGAAAAGAGTGCTGAATTTGCTTTATTTTATTCAAGAATTAGTCATAAGAAATTGTATAGTTGATAAGAATCAGTTAGTTTGTTGTGTGCGTGTAGGCTTAGGTAGATAAGCCCGCCAGCTGTGCCTGACACAGATGCCACGGAGAGCGGCTCAACGAACTTTAATATGTCTATTATTGGACTCTGACATAATTCTGTTTATTTTAATTTGATACTACTGGCCACAATACTTGTAAGAGTGGTCAGTCATATTCCAAGAAATGTAAACTTTTGTTATTATGTATGTTTTTGAGGGGAATAAATTCATTTATTCTTGACGCATTGACGTTCCAGATAGTTATTCTGTTTCTGTTATGGCCTGACGTTACTTAACGGCTTGAAGCCTCATTACGGCTGGTCTAGATAACGTTCCAAGTTACCAAAGGGTATGAAGTTGAAGTAATGCCGTATGTTACGTTATTTATTTATTTTATTTATTTATTCAAAAGACGCCGATCGTCAAGATATGGGCGAATATGGTATTCGAATAAGTGTGATGAGTGTAGATGAGCGATTGTAGTCATTGTTACAAACTAAGGCCGACTATTCCTTAGAAAGTGTCATTAATTAATAGCCCAATGACAAATGAACAGCAGGTGATTATCAGCTGATCCTTCTCCAAATGTATTGACTCTGATTGGGATCGAACTGAGAACCTTTAGCACATGAAGCTGGGATTGAACCAACTACGCTATCGACCAATTACGATAATGAGTTACAGTCGTTGCGGCTTTGCTTGACATTACAGAGTTACCGCTCAAGGTTCGTTCTATTATCGATAATTTAACTGTAAAATACAAGAGTCTTAAGTTTCCTTCGTAGTTAGTAATGGTATTACCTGTGATTTCAAACAGTGATTCTGCTCTTTTCGCTCCAAAGTTAATACACGTACAGTGGTAATGACCCACCCGCCCACCCATACACGTACAGTGGTAATGACCCACCCGCCCTCCCATACACGTACAGTGGTAATGACCCACCCGCCCACCCATACACGTACAGTGGTAGTGAACGTCAAATCAATTAGACCTATGGCCTACTACACCAATCGGGGCGCTTCGAGGTTATGTATTTGAGGTGATCCAAACTTTATTAATTATTAAGCGAACTAAATAAATAATGTTAGAGTGTATTGCTTACTTCATTTCAGTGTTTTCATTTTTGAAAATTAAGGATTAAATACTCGACTCGAAAAAAAAATCGAACTCAAAATTATGTCTAAAAACTCGACTTGATTCCTAAAATTGCTACTTGAACACCCCTAGTGTAAACAATCAAATAACAACAATCACCATATGGTTACATGCAGTGGAAACTGGTGGCTTATATAAATAAATCTTAATTCCATTCTGTTCTTCAAATCTATATCGGTTATAACTGGGCTGATTAATTAACCTTGAAACCTGATGTTCATAAGAAATAGGAGGGGACCAGATCCATCAATAAAGTTTGAAATTAGACGTGTTTAAAATGAGTGATTATTGAAAATTGCATTTGTGATGCTTATCACTGATAATAAAAATTTGACTCTTGCAAGTGTGACAGCCATTATTTTTAGGGTTAATGAGTCAATATTGATTCTCTTATCAATCTTTTTTACTATACTGAATTTGTATTTTGTCCTTAATGTTTGTCATTTTATACAACCATACTTTGAAATAATACCATCAGTTTTTTTCATTGTTATAAATAATTTTTATGAAAAAACATTGATATATTATGTTTTAGAATCAGTGTTTATCATTTGGTTTTCAGAAAGTTTATTTATTTATTTTTTTTTCAATGTACTTGAATATATCAACCAGCAGATAACTCAATCCTATTTTTATCACAAATGTATGCATGTAATGTTTTATAACAACTGTATTAGTATATTTTTCTTGAGTGATGTATACTGTTTAGTTTTTATGACAACAGAAAGAAATTATTCTCAATAATTTCTTAAGTCAAACGTGCATAACTAAACTTTGTAGAAAATACATAGTTTTAAAGTGTTTTTATATAAGAATTAATTTATTTTATAAAAATTTTTATTATTTTTCTTTAAAGTGTACACCTGATGTTGCAGGCATTCATGGAAACCTAAGCTCTGTGCCTGCTCCGTTTTCCTCAGAACTGGGGGAGGTAACAGTAGTACCTGTGGCCACAGCCGGACCCTGCAATTCTTCTTGCAAAACCATATTCCCATTCCTCATTTTGTTGTTTTTTATGACTTTTGTTGTCGCTGTCACTCAGATGCCCCTCCTCATGCTTGTGCTCAGGTAATTTTATAAGACTGTCACCAATCATTTAAAATTTACAAAAATAATAGTGAAAAGTGATTAAACAGAATGAATAGAAAAAGACTGTTTTAAACTCATTGTCACAGGTTCACTATTCATCACATCAGTAATCAGAGAGGTTACAATCATCACTAATATGATAATAGAGAAATTAAAGTCAAACTACTAAAACTTTGGTTAAACCTGATAGTTTTAAACTCATTGTCACAGGTTCACTATTCATCACATCAGTAATCAGAGAGGTTACAATCGTCACTAATATGATAATAGAGAAATTAAAGTCAAACTACTAAAACTTTGGTTAAACCTGATAGTTTTAAACTCATTGTCACAGGTTCACTATTCATCACATCAGTAATCAGAGAGGTTACAATCATCACTAATATGATAATAGAGAAATTAAAGTCAAACTACTAAAACTTTGGTTAAACCTGATAGTTTTAAACTCATTGTCACAGGTTCACTATTCATCACATCAGTAATCAGAGAGGTTACAATCGTCACTAATATGATAATAGAGAAATTAAAGCCAAACTACTAAAACTTTGGTTAAACCTGATAGTTTTAAACTCATTGTCACAGGTTCACTATTCATCACATCAGTAATCAGAGAGGTTACAATCGTCACTAATATGATAATAGAGAAATTAAAGCCAAACTACTAAAACTTTGGTTAAACCTGATAGTTTTAAACTCATTGTCACAGGTTCACTATTCATCACATCAGTAATCAGAGAGGTTACAATCGTCACTAATATGATAATAGAGAAATTAAAGCCAAACTACTAAAACTTTGGTTAAACCTGATAGTTTTAAACTCATTGTCACAGGTTCACTATTCATCACATCAGTAATCAGAGAGGTTACAATCGTCACTAATATGATAATAGAGAAATTAAAGCTAAACTACTAAAACTTTGGTTAAACCTGATAGTTTTAAACTCATTGTCACAGGTTCACTATTCATCACATCAGTAATCAGAGAGGTTACAATCATCACTAATATGATAATAGAGAAATTAAAGTCAAACTACTAAAACTTTGGTTAAACCTGATAGTTTTCATAAACTTCTAAGTACAACCAAACTTTTAAATTTACTCTTAGCCCAGAAGAGAAGTACTTGCACCTAATTTTTATGTTTGTGTTGGAGTTTTATTTTAAGACAGGTTTATATTTATTCAGCAATAGAAGACTCGTTTTACCATTACAGTAAAACCTGGCATATCTGGCCCCGTGATATCCAAAACCTCTGATAACCGACCCGCTTGGTGACAAAGAGAAGGAATATTAGTCCCCAGCGCCTGACCTTGGGAAAGGAGGGGCTGGGACCGTAATAGTGATTTTCCTACAACAAACGTCGCCTACGCTATCAATGGAAACATTGCCCTGGCATGTCGGTAGATCAAAAGATTTGGATTCTTCCCATGTGATGAGACAGCATTTTTTTTATCATTAAAGCGGCAATATAAGTCTAGTATTAGAATTGCCAAATCATCAAAAATCTTTGATGAAATACATAACTCTTCTAATAAGGTCAAGACTGTGTGGGGTATAATCAACGAAAATAGAGGCAAGAAAAAATATTCATGCCATATCCCGCAAAGTATCAAGTATGAAAACGGTCTTGTTATTAGTGATCCAAAACTAGTGTTGAATAGCTTTAATGACTTCTTTATAAATGTTACCCAAAATGTCCCTGTTTATACCAGGAGTTTTCCCTTTCATTTTTGGGCTGCCCATAGTAAATTTTCATTATTTTTTAAGCCAGTCTCTATAATGGAAGTTAAAGATATCATCATGTCTCTAAAACCTAAAACATCTTTGGGTTGTGATAAAATATCATCCAAGCTGCTTAAATCATGTTGTGACATTTTCGCCGGACCACTTGAACATCTCATTAACTATTCTTTTCAAAGTGGAGTGTTCCCGAGTACATTAAAACTGTCCATTGTAAAGCCATTGCACAAAAAAGGCAAAGTTGATAACCTTGACAATTTTAGACCAATATCTATCACATCGACTTTTTCAAAGGTTTTTGAGAAGGCAGTTCTTAGTTGATTGTGGTCTTTCATAAGTCAACATAATATCTTGTTCAACAACCAGTTTGGTTTTGTCAAGGGAGGCTCCACCGTCAGGGCAATGTTCACGCTTTTAAATAAAGTAGTATGTGCCTTAGATAGAGGTATGGATGCTTCGGGTGTCTTTTTTGATCTGCGAAAGGCATTTGATATGGTTCCGCACGAAATTCTACTGGGAAAACTGGATAGGATTGGAGTACGTGGTGTGGCAAAGCAATGGTTTTCGTCTTATTTAAGGGATCGCAAACAAGTTGTCGAGATGTTTTATGTGAACGGTGTCACTTTGAAGCTTTGTCGTTCTGATGTGCAAACGGTTATGGCAGGAGTCCCCAGGGCTCCATACTTGGGCCCCTTTTATTTATTCTATATATAAGTGACCTGAGGAGTTGTGTTCCTGATGCTCATTTGTGTCTATTTGCTGACGACACATAAATTATAATGGATAACCATTGTCGTAATTCATTGGAGGTCAACACTTTTGTGAACTCTAATAGGATTGTCCAATGGTTTCAGGAAAATGGTTTAGTCTTAAACACTGATAAAACTAATTTACTGGACTTTTCAATCACAGGAAAGCGGGATGATGATCTCAGTGTTTGGGTCGGTGATGTTGAGGTATTTTCTCAACACTCGGTGAAGTTCTTGGGTTTATCTGTGGACAGAAATTTGAATTTCTATTCCCACATAAATAATGTAGCTCGGAAAATGTGTTCTGGAATTGTTGTGCTTCGTACACTCTCACAGTTTACAAACAGTGCAGTCCTTCTTACCACATACTATGCTTTAATATTGCCGTACTTGTCGTATGCAGTAACAATCTGGGGGTCAGAAAGATCATTAACCAAACGCATATTTGTTTTACAAAAGAGGGCATTGCGAATTGTTGCTGGAATTCGTCAAAGAGAGTCGTGCAAAAATATTTTTCAGAACTTGAACGTTTTAACTTTTCCTAGCATATACATCTTTCACACCTTACTTTTTTTTAAACAGAACCATAGTTTTTTTCAGTCCCTTGTTCCACAGTCAAAATACAACCTGAGAAATAAACATAAACTTAACATTCCTTACCATACCACTTCTTTCTTTGAAAACCACACCTACTATAACGCCGTAATCTTATTCAACGCTCTTCCTGGATTCCTTAAAACAGAAATGGACTTCATTACTTTAAAAAAAGACTTAAGACTTTTTTAGTTGATAAGTGTTTTTATTCTATGGATGAATATATTAAAAAATAGTTAGAATAAGACTATTTTAATTTAACTTTAATTTTAGATCTAATTTATGACGCAAGCCATTGCATATTGTATTTGTTTCACGGCAATAAAGTATATTTGATTTGATTTGATTCAAATGGTTTGCTATTGACTGTGTCATCATTCTGTATGCGTTAGTACAAGTTTTTTTTTTTAATATACTGTATTTAACTGTTTCACTGTTTTTTATTTACTAAATATTCTAAAATAAATCAAATTTATAATCTTTTAATTTTGTTTCTTTCTATTATGTAACCAAAAAGTACCGTAACTAAGAAATATGATACTAGTATGCCAACAGTATTTTAGTTTCTATTTTGTAAAAGAAGTGTGCTATTTTATAAAATTACTAGGGGACACCCCTGTATGCTTCATGTGCCAACCTCAAAACTCGTGCACTCAGGCACGATACACCTCGGCCTTTGGCCTTGGCATGTGACTTTTGACTACAAATAATAGTAATTTATATTAACCGTATAAATTAAAATGACAATATTAAATTTATTTACAGTATTTCACTCGCACTACTTGCGTTGCTACCCATTTATTAGTATATGGTTACTTAGCTTATTTCAAACGTGTTTATTTCATTTCTTTTTGTTTAACAGCTGAAGATTAAACTCTCAATGCATCAATAGGGCAATGTCAAATATACAAAATAAACATGTTTATTTATTTACAAAACAGCTGTTATTAATTGACTAAATAAAATCAATTTGATGTTATTCTTACGGAAAAAAGGAAATTTTGAGGGGCTGTTTGTACCCCTTAGGAATGGAATTTCGAACAATCCTTTCTTAGTTGGTCCTTTCAGTACTAAAGCTAACTTCCTTTAAAATTTTGTGTAAATCCATTCGGTGGTTTTTGAGATTTCGTGATCAGTCAGTCAGTGAGTGAGTGGTATTTGGCTTTTTTTATATAGATTACTAAATATTTTTTAAACCCTTACAGCTCACAGTACTAAACATTTCATTAATTTTGTAGTTCCTTCAAAGTAAAACCGCAATACTCGCGATGCATTGGCTATACAAAAACTAAGCCTTTATTACGGTAATTCCATATCCGGCTTGAAAGTTATCCGGCCTACCCTGCTGCCACATTAGGCCTGATATGACAGGTTTTACTGTATTTTTAGAGCTTTTCTCATTTGTTATGTGGTTTTAATGATCTATTTCAATGTGATAACATTTTATTTAATGGAAAATGCCTTTAGTTCATTGGTAATCTGGTGTACCACTCATATTATAGCCTCAGTCTAACAACATACAGTCATAACACTTCCATTCCAGCGCTGTGGAGCTAGCGCACTAAGTAGCGAGCCAGCTCAACTACACCACATTACTGTTGCGCTCTGCTGTTAGGATCGCTAGTGTTCTGCTTGTCGGAAATATCTAACGGCGTGTCATAACTGTATATTTTAGACTGTGTTATAGCATTAATATTACAGTCGTATGTCTGTTATTGGCTTACAGTAACTGTGGTTTCTTCATTTTTTTAGTATCCCAAAATTTTACATTTTTAATCTAATATACAATCTATTTTTGTATTATAAGTGACTTGTATCATTGACACAGATATATACAGGGTGTTTCAGAACACCCGTCTCAAATGTCTAGCAAGCGGATGGCTTACTACAGAAGCTTGGTTTTAACGTTTACCCCACTAAATCGACCTAAATATTTTTAAAATATTAAAAAAAATTATTTTCAACTCTGTTGAATTTCGCGGTGTACCCATAACAGAGGATCCCACGTTCAAATCTAAAAAATTATAAATGTAAGTATGGGTAATGTGGTAAGTAATTTAAAAGGTATTTATTCCCCAATTTTCTTTCTTTGTTCGTTTTGAAATGGTGGAACAAATTTGCTTTTGGTTTTTATTACCATACCTATATTACAAACCCGAAACCATGAATAGACCGTAAAACTTCTTCGCCCTTGATTCCAGCAATTGATTTTGTATTCGTATCTGCATGTCCACCCGAGTTGTTGGTCGGGTTATTTATACAAAATCTTTTACCCATCCCCAAAGGTACAGATAGCTGAGTCAGTGGAAAGTCTTCTGATTGAATCCATAGGATTGACCTAAACAGCAGCCAAAACACCTGCTGCTGCATCATCCCTGACTGAACGTTGTATTTCTTTACCTTTATTTTTATATGGCTGTACCTGTCCAGTCTCTATGACAAGTCTTTGAAAAAAGTGATATGAATGATGTTGTCAAATTAATGTAATTTCGATGCTTGGTATCATTTGAAAGGTAGTGTCACTGAGTATTCCAAAAAATTTAGTTTTGAAATGTATTTGTAATATAGGTGTGGTAATAAAAACCAAAAACTGATTTTTTCAGTAGAGTTTAGGCCGCCTTTTCGAAAAAAAACAAAGAAAATTGGGTTTTTCCTTCACCAAAGTGTTTGGGCCATAAATACCTTTAAAATGATTTACCAAATTGCCCATACTTACATTTGAAATTTTTGAGATTCGAACACGGGACTCTCTGTTTTTGGTACACCGTGAAACTTCTCAGAGTTGAAAATAATTTCTTTGAATTTCTTGAGGTCGATTTAGTTGGGTTAACGTTAAAACCAAGCCTCTATAGTAAGCCATCTTCTTGCTAGACATTTGAGACGGGTGCTCTGAAACACCCTAAATGCTAAATGTTTCTTTGATCATCAGTCCTGTGTTAATGTAATGCAGTTAAACCAGCAGACCATACTAACAAATCAAATTACAGGCACAAATATCCCTATTAGATGATATATATATATATATATATATACTGTATATATATATATATATTTGTAACTAATAATATAAATCAAGATTGGTATACCTTCCATGTATGAGTCATATTCTGAAAGATGAAGGTCCATCAATATTAACTCTTCAACAGGTCTGTGAATGAGGAAGAACGCTCCTTTGCCCTTGGCATGCAGTTTGTTATCTTCCGCTTGTTTGGGTACATACCTGCTCCAATACTGTTTGGTAACCTGATAGATTCCACATGCCTGCTGTGGAAGTCCACTTGTGGTGAAAAGGCAGGCCGCTGCCTTCTGTATGACATCGAACAGTTTCGCTACAGGTATGTTACAGTATTTTACTTTTATTGGTACAATAATTATGTGATGTTAAATATATTTATATATGGAAACAATTTATTGAGATAGCCCTGCTGATAAAACTTCCTAATATTTATTACAGAAAAAATATATCTATTATGTTCCCAATTTGTCAGGTAGGTATGTGGACTAAGAAAGTTTCTAGTCACTGGGGCAGCGGATCACTGGGTTTGCTGACTGTGACTGATACCTGTACCCTGTACTCCTCATGCCTGGTTTACAGAATTCTTAATACTGGAAGTCGGGATATTTGAGGAAAAAAATAAAAAAATGGGTCTCAGATCTGATCTTGCAGTACTAGACGGGATCAAGTTTTGGAGATCCTGTCTAGTACTGCGTTCGCCGTGAATTTTTAAGAAAACGATTTGCGTACTTAGCTCCCAAATTATTTAATGAACTGTCCTCCAGCGTAACAGTATGTATCTGAAACTATGTATAAAAAAATTTTATAAGTATTTAATGTATAATACAAGCTGATATAGCCATATATAACTGTACTGAATACCTAACTTTATGTTTTAATTAAGAATAATTAAAATAAGCTTTCATTTTTGTTTGATAATTGTAATAAGACTTGAGTTGTTTTGTAAATCAGCATTGTTTTTTTGAAAACCGCTCCAAAATATAGACAGTATTTATTTATTTATTGTTCTTAGGTATGTGGGACTCTGCTGTGGCATAAAAATCCTGGCTTTGTCTCTGTTCCTGGTAGACTGGTGGCTCATCAGACGCAGGAAGCACCTGGAAGATGTGCCCGTTGCACTTACGGTCAATGACCTGGTGACTTCAGGCTCCATCATCAGCCTGGATAAATGTGAGTACTATCCTGACTGACCTCAGCTAATTTAAACCAAGCTTTAAATGTATTCATTATTCATGTCATGCCGATTGTAGAGATATGGGCGAATATGAGGGGTGAATGAGTGTGATGAATGTAGATGAACGAGTGTAGTCATTGTCACTATCTGAGTTTGACTTAGCTCAGAAAGGACTATTTATTAATAGCCCAATAGGCAGGGCAACTATTGGACCTACAGCTTTACGTGGAATCCGAACCACGTAGTGTTGGTTTGATTTTCAGCTAATTGACAAGTCTGACACTCAGTTCTCTTCCTTACACAACATCCGAACCTTGACCACCATCCAACATGGACACCCCAAACTTCTCTAGTAGTGTTCACATCGATGGCAACCATTGAGCAGACACGGTGTCGGTATTAAGAGGACCGAGCATGGAACCTATTGCCTACAATCTCCTCAACACTTTATCTCCAAGTAGCTCGGTTACAGCACTGCGCCACCAGTGCTCGATAAAAATTGTTGATTTGATTTCTTCATTAATAGTCAGACATTTAATTTGGGTTAATTATCATATAATTAATATCAGGCGTATGTATGGCAAATTATAAAATGTTGAGTGAAAAAAACGTAACTTAAATACTTTATCAAAATGAAATCTTACTTTTAAGTAACACTCATGATAGTAAGTATAATATTACCACTGCAACAGCAGTAATAATGAGCACGTTGTTGTCGTGCTTCTTAAAAATGTTCTGACAATCACTGCGGTAAACATCAACTAATCATTACACAACCCTCTGCACTAATAATTCTTGTACAAATTAACTGCACATCATTCAACATAGCGCAATTATAATTCTGCGAATAATAAATTGATACTTGGCCAACACCCTGCTAATATATATGAATCATAATTCTTATAAAAAAGTGGCCATAATTATTTACTTTGAAATGAAAAAAACTTAAGATAATATTCTTTAGATACTTATACAGTAAAACTCTGATTATCAGAAACCCAGGTTATCCGAAACATGATCTAGTGAGAAAAGGAATAATCAACATTAATCATAAAAACATTTTGGTAACAAAATTTACATTATATTTGTTAGTTATTGTGTTCTAAAAAAAATTATTAAAATGAATTTATACAGTAAGCATGGTAAAGTGTTAAAAACTATACATAAATAGCGCAATTTTACATTAGTGCAGGTCTATTGATTTAGGATGTCAGCCAAATGAAAAAAGGGATTATAACCATTGAAACAAAATAAAATACGAGAAGTTTTTAAAATTATACTGTACTGTAATGTATAATGCTCTACATAGTTTTAAAATAATACTTATACAATTTGGGTACACATTTACTGTCCACAATTACTAAAATAATGTAACATCTGACTATCTAAAATTTCCATTATCGGAAAAGGGTTCAGTCCCAATTGTTTCTGATAATCGGGGTTCTACTGTACTGCATTTCTCATTGTCTTTCAAGACATTTTTTTAACATTTGCAAAGGCTGATTGTCCTACTAGTGTTGGCAATGCAACCCACCTTCATAAAACACTGGGCCCATCGAGGGTGGGTATGAAGGCACTGGACTTAGGAAAACACAGAACAAAAATCACAAGTTGAAAGGCAAAACTATTGTTTATTATTTAAAAATTAAAAACAAAAACATCAAATTCAAAAGCATTAATAAAAAGTATTAAGTTACAAATAAAGAAAAAAAATTAAACGTTTACAACAATTAACAACTCATAGCATAAACATCTAAATAAATAATAACATAACAACAAATAATAAGAAAGACAAATTTAAATTTTCATACGCAGCTGACAGTACGAGGCCTCGAGACTAAAGACGGAGGTTTGCCAATTTGGAAAAGTTACAAAAATAAGATAAAACATTAAAGTTACTGATTTCACCAAAAGCCTGCTGGCTACAGGGTGGTTCCTAATTGGAAATACAAAGTACACAATCACCCAAGAACTCCGTTGAAGAAAAAAGTCCCAAAAAATATAATAAGTAAATAAAACTAAAAAAAATAATAATAAAATCTAAATATATTTTTTATTGAAAAAAATCAGAAAGTTAACTTTAAAAACAAAATTTCTCTTCACTGGTGACACTCTCTCTCTTCAAATAAAGTTCAATGATGGAGGCCAGAAAGGGCCAGATAAAAACTGGAGGGGGTCACCTGCATGTAGAATTCTTTATCCGTTGGATGAACAGTACGGAAAGGGGGAAGATGTGGCTGCCCCTCTAGGTCGCAGAGTAGAGGCAAGGCCCATCCCGTAGGTTTCACACTGCACTTCCAGGAAACAGCAGTCAGAGAAGCCATGCAGATGCCTGTCCATCACACTCCGACCCCGGAGCCAGTAGTATTCAGTAAGACAAGTCCGAAGCCAGAATGGTGAATCAGAAGCAGATGGCCAGGAACACAGAAAAGAATTCACGGAACAACGAAAACGAACACGAAGACACTGAAATAAATCAACTCAGAGAAAAGGATGAGGTATCCGAGATACGAATCGTAATTTGTGCTAACGGCACTACCTCCCCCTCCAAAAAGGAGCAAAGCCCCAACCACAGGCGACCCCCTTCCAGCACCACAGAAGACCAAAACCTTGTTTGGAATCAAACACAGGGACGACAAGAAAATCCCAAAACAAGGGGACTCAGAGAAATTCATTGGAGAGTAGCTTGGTCAAGCCAAGAAAAGAGAGAAAGGTAGGAAACCAGGTACAGTTAGGGGAAAAAAGAGGTGATCAGTCTCTGCTCCCCAACACCCCCTGTGTTACCACCATTCCAAGCAGCTAGAACCACTCCCTGGTAAGGCTTGAGATGACAGACAAAAGCCTTCCGGAAAACCCTGCCAGACTGGGAATCTACCAGTAAGGCAGTAACAGGAGAAAGAAACCTTTGGATGGGGTGGGGACCAGACCACCTGAAACACAACTTAGCAGCCCTCTTCTCCACGGCCGAACTGACCAGATGGGCTTGACAATAGAACAAATACCTCACCTGGAAAGGATTGGGCCTACGATCCCGGTTGTACCGCCTCCTCACACGCTCCCTAGACTGAACAAGGTTGCGTCTGGCAGCCTTCCATGTCACCTAGATATCAGAAGTACCAGGCGCTGGCAGAAGATCACGAAGACTCCACAAGTTGGACAAAGGGTTGTTCGGAGCAAATCCATGGAGAAGCTCAAAGGGCACAGCACTGGAGCCAAGAAAGGCTTTCATCCCAGGTGTTCTCCTTGGTGGAATGGAAAGCAGTGAGAGGGGATCTGAGATTGCATTTGAACCACTATGCATGAGAAGGCTGTGGATAGTAAGGAGAAGTAGTCACATGCTGGATGCCGTCCGTGCCCAAACAGAACCTCTAGAACTCCTTGACCCATTATCAGAGACGATAGGGGCGGGTACACTAAAGGGCTGAAAAAGCTGAAACTTGAGTACATGGATGGTGAGCTGAGCCGTAGCACTACAAAGGGGAAAGAGCCAACAAAACTTTCAGATGGCATCTACGCAAACAAGTAGGTGAGTGATACCTTACTTGCTACTTTGGAAAGGACCCACGTAGTCGATGAAGACCTTCTCAAAGGGACCGCCATATCAGATGACAACAACCCCAACTTTTCATTCTGACTGGGCTTGCTAAGAGAGCAAAGGTGACAAGCCCGTACCCTCTCAGCAAGGATAAAACCATCGGAAAAAGGATGTTCAGCAGCACAATCTTGGGTCCTATAACACGGCAAGGTCCTCCCTCTTGAAGCTCACGCCAGAAAACAGACAGCTCGTGATCTGCTGTTGATGGTGAGCAGACTGTCAAAAGCCAAATGAAAATCAAGCAGCACAGCCCCACAGCAGCTGGCTCCTTCATGAGAAGGGTCGCTGGGCTCATGATACATGCAGGACAGAGCATGCGCTATGAGATTCTGCGTGCCACGCACATGCTGAACTTGGAACTTAAAAGCTGAGATTTTAACTACCCAGCGACCAATTTTTCCGAGGTGCTGGGTATGAGCAAGTAGCCAAGAGAGCGCATGGTTGTCAGTCTCTAACAGAAACTCTGCATGTTCTAGGAACCTGCGGAACTTGTCAGTGCCAAAGACCACAGCCAAACATTCTAGCTCATAGATGGAAGAGGCTTTCTTTTCTTGGGGAGTCAAGGTACGAGAAGCAAAAGCAATAGGCTGCCGAACACTATCGAACTCCTGTGACAAAACAGCAGCAATAGCAGAGGAGGAGGCATCAGTCTGCAGGATGAACTTCGCTGAAAAGTCCGGCATCTGCAGAACTGGAGGCTGCATAACGGCCTCCTTTAAAGCATTATGCTGAGCTTGCCCCCAAAGAAACTTAGTACCTTTCACCTTCTTTTTCACTTCTTTTTCACCTCATTCAAGGGGGCAGGAAGCTTGGCCACGTTGGGGATGAAACGACGGTAGACATTGACTATTTCCACAAAACTGGCCACAGCTGTAGCATCTTGGGGATGAGGAAAGTCCCGGATACCTTGAGTCCTAGCAGAATCAATGCAGATGCCCTGAGAGGGAACCAGATGACCTAAGAAAGAGATTTCAGGCTTAGCGAAAGTGCTTTGTCAGGGTTCACAGTAACTAGTAAGGCTAGCGTTAAACCAGCTGCTTCAGAATTTCCTCCAGATGTTCAAGGTGTTCCTTGAACGTCTCACTGTAGAGGAAAAGATCGTCAAGATAATTGAAAACATATTTGAACTTCACATCATGGAAGATAGAATCCAAAAGTCTGGTGAAGGTCTGCTGGGCTCTCACATTTAAGCCCATTGGCACACGAGTGAACTGGTAAAGGTTCCAGGGAACACAGAAGCTGGTGACATGCCTCGATTCCTTAGTAATAGGAATCTGATGATGGGTCTTGTAAGTTTTACTGTACAAAAATTTTGATTTGTTTGATCCTGTGAAAATTTATTAGAGAAAAATATTTATAAGTTAACTTGAGGCAAATTAACGTTAGACTTTTTTATGGGGGATAAGACCTTACAGTGAGAAAAGGTACTCCCAATTAATTCAAAATATCAAGCAGAATGTCCGTTTATTGTCACCTACACACTTAACATGTCAAAAATCTGAAAATGTATTTGTCTAAGTTGCTGCCTGTCGAGAATAGAAGCATATTAATTATTTTTCAAACAAGACCTTTACACAATCATTTACACAATCCATATTCAATTACAAATTTTAATTTAATTTAATAAGCTAATCAAACATTGAGCACAAGTTAATTACTTTTAGAAAATTTATGAGAAAATATTTACATCGGATGATAAATCCATCCCTCGTGCAGACAAAAAAATTGGAAATAATTTCAAAAATTGGTTTGGCATGAAATAATTTTAAATCATGATAATACTACTAATTAAATTACAAATTTTTACAAGTCATCAATCAAACATTACCAAATTTAGATACAAATTTATAAAATTTTATAACATTATCAAATCATACAATTGTTGCTAACATCTTAAAATATAGAATATACAATTACAAGGTCTTACATGTTATGTTCGATTGACTTCCTACTCCAGCCGGAACTTCCACGCTAATAGCTCTTTTCACCTGCCGAAACTAATTTGAACTGTCCACATTGCTTCCGTATCGTCACTTGGCACCCGCGTCGTCTTCCGATTGGTTGACCCTGTTTTAATTGGAATTTTGTTACCATGTATGGTAAAATGTACGCACCACGTTGTGCCTTGAACATTTGGAGGGCCATGTTTACATCCACTTTTTATGATTTAAATGTTTATTATTAATTATTTACTTGTTTTATTACTATTGTTATTTTTTTTGTATATAGTTTCTATATTACACTCCTGGGGTTAAAATGGTTTGGTTCTCTCACGAACCAAATAGTTTTATGTGGATGTTTCTACTTCTATTTCCTCACGGTGTCTTGGCTACCTGGTGGTTCGTCTTGGTCGTGGTTCTAGTTCTGCAAATGGTGGTGGTGATGTTTGTTTAGTGTACAAAATATGGATTAAATAAAGTCCTATTAATAAAATTATAACATTGATTTTACTATATAAAGAGATACTCCATTCATATGGGAGAGTTGTGGTGAGGCCCCAAAACTGTTTTGAGGCCCCACGCTGCTCTGCGCATAGCCCTATTTCCTCTCTCTCTCGCTGGCTCTTCTGTCTCTCTCTCACTTCCCTCCTCTCAACCCACTCCCCCATTCTCCAGTCAGCCGCTCCGCCCTTTCCTTCCTCAGGTCCCACACACAAACAACGTCCTGCTTAGATAATACATGTGACGTGCTTAATAATACATGATAATATAATACGGTTTCCTTTATTCTGTATTACCGACGTTTATCCGGGTTCTCCTTTTTTATATTTGCATGCATCTCTTTGGAATAATAAAGAATACTGTGTTGATACTATTACAGTAAAAATCAGTGTGACATTCATATTGAATAAAGAAATATTTATAACTGAATAAATTAAAACACCATGTTAATTTATATGATTAACACACCGTGTATTTGTAAATAAGACACACTTGAACAGACCACTAACCTATCGGCAATGCTGGCAATAACTTCTGCTGATTTAAGTAAACATTTTCATATTATATAGCCCATCTGAAAAATCTTTATTTATTGCATTTTAACCATCGATTAGGTGATTAAATCGACTGTTGTACTCAATTATTAATTTTTCATATCCGGTAATTGATTAAAAAATAAATTGTTTCCAAATCTAATCAATGACTCCCATTTCAATTATGAAATTAATCTGCAAATATTCCAGGAATATATAAGATAGTGAAATATTAAAAAATGTGACATTATTTATTTCTTTTACAAAATAAATATTGAAATAGGCCTAAGTTATTTATATAGAATAATACTGGGCAAAATATAAAATCCAGGTTAGATTCAAATTTTATGATAGGGCTAGAAAAAATTACAACAAAACCACTAATCTACTACTATAAAAGATAAAAAAATCTTTCATCTTATGGCCTAATTCAGACAATCTGTGTATAGGCATTTAATTTATTATAAACGTCTGTTTTATTATTACTGTCTTTAACATTTACATATTATTTGGTTCCAAAAAATTGCATGATTGTTAGTAAACTATTTAATTGTTTTGGTCAGTTTTTATTTATTTATTTATTTTTTTGAATCATGAAGAGTTGTGACTCTATTATTACTTCTTGAGAAAAACAATCTCAATGTCAATTGAAATTGGTTAGGAAATATTATCGTGATAGAATATAACTAGACGACTGATTATTTAGAGTCAATTTTCATTATTTTAATCAGGTTGAAATTGTTGTAAATTTTTTTATGTCCTCCTTTCAAAAATACCGTTCTATATCATTGATTGAATCAGACCATTGAAAAAAAGTATGTCTAAGGTGAATATAGTTAAAGTTAATACATCTGTTTTTAATGCACGTTTCTATTATTTTACCACATGTGAAAGTATGGATAAATTGCAATTTATTTATATTTTCAATTTCTCTGGAAAAGACACTCTGGAATTACAGTGGTAATACTTCACAAGTAGCGTGACCAGCAATAACATAAGAAATAACTAATTTTAAGTAGCTACAGAGTCTAAATAACAAAATAAACTATAGCCACACTGTGGCGTTTTTAATTATAACAATTTGAATAAGACTTATTTACACAACTAAGAATAAACAGAACAAACAATGCCAAGAACTAACAAAACTATAAACAAATAACTATTACAAAAAAACAATAATATAGTTAAAAAATAATATGTAAATTTGGGTTTTGCGCATATTTTGAACTGTAATAATATGGTTTTAAATTGAAACAAATACATATATATATATATATATATATATATATATATATATATATTTGTTTCAATATATATATACATTAATAATAAGCATACTCTTTCAAATAAGGTAAATTAATCCTAAGTAGAAGAACAGGGCTCTTTTTTAATAACCAAACACTTCAACTCTAGATCTGTGGGGAGTAACATAGGCTATACATGTTTAAAAATTATTGTAATTTAATATTAACATTTAAATGAATGGCAAACATACTTATATTATCTGTGGTTAAAAAGGTGACTAAAAGTCAAACAACTTATATTATTTACACTTATTTAGCTACACATTAGATTAATTAGGACATAGTATTACGGTGATAACTTAAATCACTAATGAGAGTTAGGAAGAGGGTCCTACAACAAAACATCCGAGCTGCACCTAAAACGTTACAGGAAAAACAAAGGATAGGCGATGATTGTTAGTCTAGTACACCAAAATAATCGATAATCTGAGATTTCATGCAAGCCTACTGTACATGCAAGCTTTTTGATGCTACAATAATATTGTATATTTTGAAACAGTAATTTTTTAAAAATAACTTATTTAATTAAAATATAATCCATTTTATTGTTTTTTTTATATATCAAACTCAATCCCAAAACCAATTCAGATATTGCCACACTTTAGTTGTTAAAATAAAATGAAATTCTGATTTTGTCATCTTGGAAACAAGTTCAGCTGATATAGATAATTATTATATTTTACCAACAACCAAGAAGTTATAAGCACAGAATAAGCAGATATGTGCTTATTTTGTAGTACAAGTTTGGTGCTATTCGGAATCAGACCAGTGACAATTCAAGTTCTTTTTGGCGGATTGTGATATTTACGGAAATATTTCTATTGCACAGCTTGTAGTCTAAGTTGCATTTTTGAGGGGCCAAGACTGGACGAACTACCTGAGATCGGTATTGCACGCAACTCGAGTACTGGTTTGGGGCCTCCTTGGCACATGGCAATTAACGCAGGTAGGATTTTGAATTGATGTTTGTTATCTTTTTTATCTATGGTAAGGTCAAGAAAGTTTATGCTGTTAGATTTTTCTATTTCAGTTGTAAATTTTAAGTTGGGGTGAATTTTGTCCTAAAATTTGCAAAACATATTGTTCCATGCAACAACAATAGAAACACCGATCCAATCAAATTCGTAAATCATCACGTGTAGAAGGGTTAAAGCTTAGTTTCATGCTTAGAGGTGTTTGGTGTAATCCCATTAAAAAATTGAACAAATATTTAGTTGCTTATCCATCATTGGTTCAATATTAATGAATGACACCTGGTACGGAAAAGTTAGATTTATTTCATAACAAAAATTATATTGCTCATACCCACTCATTTTCTATCCATGCTAATGCTCAAATTAAAGATTGATATGTTAATAATAAATAATTTCGAAAAGAAAAGTAAAAAATAAAGCTGATTTTTTTTCTGCAGTGTTCGAGGAAAAGCCGTTGAGTGTAACTGCGAGCAGTTCACCATCTGGAGACAAGGATATTTTCTCTAGCCATTGTGCTCCTCTCTGTCAACCTGAGGATGAAGGGAAGACAACTGGCAGCGAGTCTACATGAAACCATGCCTAGCTAGCGTAAAATAACTCACTAATATTCACAAGCCTTTTACAGCACAAATGTTTTGCATCTTATTTATAATTTATTCAAAATTGTTGTACATGTTTTATCATAGTTAAAGTATCTTTTTGGTTCAGTAATGCTGGTTTAGGCTTCTTTAATCATATTTACAAAATTAATTCTTAAACATTAACTTATCAGGGTTTTAACCGATTAATTCGCTTACAGATGGTTTCTAATACGATTCCTATATAAAACGTTAATAAAATTGTATAATATATTTTGTATTATTAGTTCTCATTCTTCAATCTGCTCAGTTAAAATATTTATTATTTAAATAGCTTAATTTGTGTATTAACTCAGCAGTAGCCTATCTAATTTTTTTTATCAAAAATTGATTTATTGCTATAAATTTAGTGTAAAGACGCATCAAAATGTAATAAAAGAGTGATTATTTTAAGTATTCTATATTACTTGTAGTTTTATGAAATATGTTCCAATGTTATACACTAACAAAATAAGTAGGTGTCAGTATGTAAGATTTCAACTGTAAGGACCTAGAAGGTAAAGTCCTGGAGTTGGTACATAGTCAGATATGACGTGAACCTTATTTAATTTCTGGCTTATTATTTTGTATAAATTAATTCATTTTTTAGGATACATAATCTTAAAGGCTGTATTATTTTATCAACATTGTATTTGGAAAACATTAGCAAAATAACTCAATATATAGTTATTTTTATAGGTACTCAGTTTAAAATAACTCAATATATAGTTATTTTATAAGGTACTCAGTTTAAAATTGTTAATAGTTATTTAACAAAATTGTTGATTTAAAAAATAAAATAACTATAAATCCAAAGCATAAATTTCTTAGTAAGAGTAACCCATTAATATTTGAATATCAAATTAATTAGTGTAACTGTGGAAAGAATGTCATTGTAAATTAAAAACATGTAAAAATATTGCTGTTTGACCAGTTTTACGATACGACAGAATCATCCTCTCTCTTGTTAAGTTTTTTACTAAAATTAACTACAGCATTTCCTACTTTATTGGTTTAAATTGCTAATATTGTTTAAAATGTTATTTTAGCTTGAAAATATTTTTGCACTTTGTCAGTATATATTTTATTACCTAATTTTATTTTCATTGCAGAAACTGAGATTGGATACTAAAATGTCATACATACAATTTCTTACCAAACTGTTTGTATATACATTCAGTATTGTCAGATAAGTTCTTCCAACTGTCTTGTGTGATATATATCCTTTGAAAAGTAAGTGTTTATTATTAGGACTCTTGTTTTATTTGTGTCCCATACATTTGTAGGCCTTCCTTTAAAAGAATCTCATCAATTTAATTTAGCTTGATAGCTTAATAGTTAGGTATGTTATGATGTTAATATTTTATTACGCAGGTATTAAGTTTTCTTTCACTTTTTAATAATAAATTAAGCTCGTTAATAGTAGTCCAATTAGTACTTAATTGTTTGTAGCATAGTAAAACCTCTATGATTCACTATTTGTTAATGACCATACAGGAGAATTATATTTTACCTCCATATGTTTACGTTTCAACCCTTGCTGTGCAATGATTGGATAACTACGTAGAAGGCCAAGGCATGTAGTGAGGTTTATCCATTGATGTACAATACATTTCATGTTTTCTAAATTGTTCATTGTAAATCCATCTTGTGTTGTTTGTTCCACAGAACACACATCAATTTATAGTTAAGCAGCCAGATGTGTGGTTATTGTTTTCAAATACTTGTGGTTATTACTGTATTTCCACTTAACGTGGAGTTTTTAATATTTTTAAACTGTGTACTTATTAATATTTTTTTTAAATTTCTATTTAAAAGAATGTTCTATTACATACATTATAAGAATGTTTCCAGTCTGAATTCGTAACATTTTGACATAATTTTAAGAAACCAGTGAGTGGACCAAAATTATGCAAACTTGTGCAAGTAATCAGAGTCCGTAGTTCAAGATAGCAAGTTGTTTGATATGGAACAGAAACAAGTTGTAAGGGACTAAATCCAACAGTTTCAGAGGAGTTTAAGACAGTCACTTGTCTTGTTTTACTGAACAAAAAGAACAGGCTATCTAACTTTCATCATTAGTCAAAATCAGCGGGTAGACGGACATGTTTCATTGTAAGTGGAACATTGTCAGAGCTTACAAGTTGTCAAAGTTTTAACAATTTCATTAAAAAGGAAAACATAAATAAATTATAAAATACTGCTGACAGTGTTATCAGTGGTGAATATAAACATGAGAGCAATGATCCTGTTCCAGCATTAAAATCAGACTCAAGTGTTATGTCACTTTATCAGCTTAATGGTCAGATTTGCTTTGATAGATTAAATAATTGGGGAAAAGTGTTATATTCAGTGAAATGTAAGCAGATGCATTGTACTGTTCTTCCCCCATTTACATTTTTCCCTGTACATTTTTTTGACAAGAACAAGAATTTTTACAATAAGCCTTAAGTTAATTAAAAGAATTATTGTGGTAAATAAAACATACAAACAATGACTTTATGTTATATTTTCAATTGTTTAGCAAAATGTTTAAAATTTACCTTTTAAAAACATTTATTTAATTTAAAAAAATCAGTCTGTCAACTTGAGTGTCAGTTGAATTTTTCATTGAAATTTGTTATAATCATTATTATTATTATGATGATGATGTGTGAAATACAGTATAAGCTACATCTAGTGTTGATGGTCGCGAGTAGCCAGAAGGCTTAACTTCTTTTTTTAATATTATTTTTATCTCACATTTTCATTTATATATCATATTAGGGGTAACAGCGTCCCAACCCCGCCACTCGCTACGTTCGTGAAGGAAGCTAGGCCTCACCTGGAGACTGCCTTTTACCTCTTTATAGAACTCCCCCCGCGGTGGAAAGTTCAGCCTGCGGATTACTAACCAATTTGATCATGAATTTTGGTTTTAGGGGTAATGGAGCCCATAAACATAGTATTTTCTAAAATCTGATGGTGTATTAGTAATTCATTGAAGAATACCTTTAATTTGGTACCCCACTTGGGTATATTAGTTTAACAATACCCAATTTTGGGTTCTGGAGCATATTTTTTTTATTTGGGGGGGGGGGGGGCAGAGTCCCAAAACGTTGTCTCCTCCAAAATACAATGATATAATGTGATTTGAGAGATAAATACTAATAGTTAGATACCCGCCTAGGACAGTTTATATTAATATTACCTTTTTTTTGTTTAGGGGGAATATGCCCCTTATTAATTACCATTTTCAATATATGATGGTATAAAGTTAAAGTTAGAGATTGTCTTGTTTTACCACGCAAAGTTAGGGCTAAGGAGCCCTCTCTAACATTTAACCTGGGGACCAACAGCTTTACGTGACTTCCGAACCCCAGGAGCGGCAGGGCAAAATCTATTAGTGGTTACATCGGGGATCGAACCCGGACCGGCAGCGTGGCAAGCCAGCGCCTTAGCCCCTTATTTACGGCCGGTATATTTAGATTTAAGAGAAAAGTAGCTTTAATTTGATACCCCACTTAAGTAGATAACATCAATATTAATAAAATTTTACATTTTTAAAAATTTCAGTTTTTGGGCTCTCGATACCCCAAATTTTTAAGTTTTTAGGCTGAAATTCATGGATAAGGTGCGCGTTTGTTACGTGTGTAGAACTGTGAAGGTTTGAAACTTTTACTCAAGATTTTCCTCAAGTTAGGTCAGAAATACTACTTTTTTTTGATTTTCCTATAAGAAATACATTGGGGCAGTTTTGGGGGTAAAAAAAGCTGCCATTTTGAAACTATGAAGAATTTTTCAAAATCCCTTCTTATTGCACGCCTACAATATAAGACCAATCATCCTACAAAATTTCAGCCTCGAAGGTTAAGTGTTTTTTTAGAAACAGTGATTAGTGAGTCAGTGTTATTTGGCTTTATATATAAAGATATACCAGTATATGACTAATTTGTTTTTATTCCATTAAAACTTAAGCTGTGAGACTTGTATTTTTCAGTTTTAAAATTAATAATGTTGAATATCATGAACTTTTTTTAAAGGCCTGGTTAATCTGCCATTTGTTATATGAACATTAAATCATTAAGAATTTTCTAAAACAGTTCAATTTATTGTTGGCACCAATAATTTCTGATAATAAAACATAAAAATAACCACACAGAAGAGGTCTTTTCATTTTTATAACCGACTTTAAAACACGATAGTTTTATGGATGAAATATATTTTCAGTTCTTAGTTTTCAAATCTGTCAAGAATAGCAACATTTGAGATCTGCAAAAGGTCCATCTGTACTTTTATTGACATTATTAATGAAGTTAAAATTTGCAAGCCAATACAGATTTTGGTATCAATTTCCTACGATAGTGACGGTGAAACCTATTGCAACTGACAAACAAAGCTCTGACCTGATAATGCAAATCACTTGTTTGTTGTTTTATGATTAAGATATCATTCTGTGGATTGTTAAAGACATGCATCATTTTGTATTTAATTTATTTTTTATTAATTGGAAGTATATTTCTCATCATTCATTTTCAACAGAGGTTTTACTACATTAGGAGACTAACATATTGTTGTAAACAGGAGTGATGAAAGTGTTGTGATAAATTGTTTTTATTGTTGTTAACAGGTTAAACAAAGTTGTACATAGTGTAGAAAGAACGTTATCCTATATTTATTGTTCATGATGGGAATTTGAATAGTATAAGGTTTAATTCTTTGGGTCCCAAGCATTTTTTATTTTTTCAACTCAAGACACCCAGGTCGATTCTGGAGTGACTAGGGTGAGTGCTACTGCCTACTCAAGAATCTCAGGCCTATTCTAGGTGATTTTTTACTGTTTTTATGTAAATTCATAAATAAAAATTTTTGTTTTGTAGCATTTTAAATGCTTTTCATGGTAAATAAAAATGTTTAGTCTAAACATTAACAAAACATTTTTTTTATCACTAAACCTTTTTTTATTTTCAGATTTAAAAAAAAATATTTTAAAAATCAAAAACAAAGTAAATATTTTTTTAAATGATTTTTTTTATAAATATGTAATTTCACAAAATGTACGCAAGTAATACACTTGAAGCAAACTAATGGAAATTGTTCAATAAATTACCAATTACCTTTGTTATTGTTAGAAATTCATTACAAAAAATACAAATAACAATATATTGGCTTAGCCCAAATGTTGATACATAAAATATATATATATAATAATAATAAATAGTAAAATAAATCACTTACAGATAGTAATTACATGTACATGAGTGAGAGATGACTGTTGAGTGTAGTTTTGTAAAAGTTTTTATCAATATTAAAATCAATACTAAAACACGGTTATGTTATGATAGGACTGACCTATTTCGTCGCTCTTCAGTCTTCACATGATCATCACCACTAAATAAAATGTGATATTTATATTTCTGACCAATACATCAGATAGGACATTTTATAATCTGTCTTTCTATATACCTTTTAAATAAAATTAAAGAAAAAATAATTACGCATAAATAGAGTTTTGAAAAATCACATAGGCCCTTGGGTTTTTGGCCTTAAATCACCGGGTCGATCTCATAGGTTCTCTGGACTCTTCGTAACAAACCATGGTATCGATGTCATTGGCTCTCGGGTCTTTTCGCATTATTTTACTGGGCCGATCTCATCGGCTCTTGGGACCCACAGGGTTAAAGTACATGGTATGGCGGTGTTTCGTATATTTTCATAGTACAATTTTGGAAAGTCATTTATTGTGTATTACTTTCTATTATTAAAATCATTCTATGTAACTGTGTATAGATTCCACGAGTCTTTCAAATTGGAACATTAGCTCTTTCATTGTTTCTTCTTATTTTGAAATTATTTCTTAGCCATTTATCTATATTTCTATTTTAAATTTTATATTTAATTAGGGTATTTTTATCTGATTTGTATGTTTATCAAAAAAGAAAAATATCTGATGAAAGTCTATTGTGTACCTAAATATGTGCTGCTTTTATGGAAATAAAATTAGTTGACATGTTTAAAAAATTATAAAGTGAAAGTGTATATGCTTTTTAATTTGCATATTTATTCTTGGTATGTCTAAATACTTGGGAAAGAACATTACACCTAGAGAACAAGTATGCAAACTCCTGTTATCCTCAGGGTTAACTTACTACCAACCTACATTTAATTAAAACTAGATATCTAAGATTAAATTAATTAGTATAGTTTTACTTTCTTTTAAATATCTAGTTTTAATTAATTTACGTATTCTTAAGGACCCGATCATCAAGATATGGGCTAGTATGGATTAGGAATGAATGTAGATGAGCGAAAGTTACCAATGCTCTAAGGCTGACTATTCCTGAGAAAGTGTCATTAATTAAAACGTTCAATGCATCACGAGATTCCGAGGTCTCGTGTCATAGGCTTACATTCACACAGTGATGAAATTCGCATTTAATTCCTTATATGCGTTTGTGATATTTTTTGTTGTAATTAATGCATTGTTGCTCTATGGAAGCATTTTTCTTTGTGAATTTAATTGTAACCTAAATCTTACACAAGATCTATATGCGGTATGAGACCTATAGACCTCGTCGATCACATGATAGACTAAACGTCAATATTAGCAAACAGATTGTCAACAGTTGTTTGAAAAGGGGGGAGAGTTGTTCGACGTGGTTGCTGAGTTGTCTGTTTATTTACAACATAACCTCAATTTCTTAGCTAGAGTATAATTTATTACAGAACTTCCTTACAGCGACACGAGACCCCGAGGCCTCATGTTTATACGCTATATCCACACCCTGCATAGCACTTATGACGTCAGAAACTTGATAGTTCTAAAACAATAACCTAGAGTGCTCTATATTCAATTTATGACGTGATATTGTGCGCAGAACTTCTGTTGCACAAAGAGATCTCGGGATCTCATCCCGCTCTGTACTGATGATAAGCATCGAGATCCCGAGATCACGTGACTTACATGATGAATGGCCCGAGAAATTATAACAACACAGTGAATGTGGTAATTGCCCAATGAAAAATGAATAGCTGGTGGTTAATAGCTGATCCCTTTCAACATTTGTCATGACTTTGATTGGAATCGAACTGAGAACCTGTGAGCTTACGAATCTGGGCTTTAACCAACTACGCTATCGACCAGTTGGCTAAATATTGAAATATAGGGTGAGGTAGTAAGTAAACAAATTAGCAACAAAGAGTAATATAACACCAATAAAGAAATTTCAATATTTGTACAATAGACTTTTATCAAATAATATTGTAAAACATAATTTTAGTAAAGTCAAATATGTCATGTTAAAAATCAATAATAAACTTATTTTACAAGTACTACCAATAATTTATCAATAATGAAATAAAACTAAATACAAACAAGCAAATATTTTTCTAGTCAATTTACTAAGCTACTCTAATATACCGTATTCTACTCTTACTACAAAGTGCTTTGGTTAGATAATAAGCCACCTTTAGTGTTTCTGAGAGCTTAACTCTGCTTGTCTACTTTGATAAATACAGTTTTATGCAAAATTATTAATGTTGTTAGTTTTAAATGAATTGAATTATAATTCGATTTAGTTAGACATTAGTTTATTAGCATAGTGATTTTATTAGAACCTAGGACATAAAACTTGTTTTACCTAAACCTAATTCTCATTTTTAGCTCTATGGCTTAAAGAAAGCTCAAAAAAATATCAAAATTGATGTTTAGAAACAGATATAAACAAGTATTTTATAATGTAGAAATTTAATTTTGTAACAATTGTGTTTTTTATTTTAGCAGACACTGGCACTCAAAGTCTTATTTGTCAAATGTTTTCTTAACTCTACAACTGTGATTTTAAAGCAATACCTTGATTGTCAGGTTTAAACTTGAATGTGTTTAAATATATGACATTAAGTTCAGATATATATTTGTTAAAAAAGCCCAGATCCTGGGTTAAACATGTACCCTACAAGTGATGATTAATTGCTGAAGTATTGTGTAATTTTAAAATTTAATATTTCAACCACTTCTCTCTAGTGGTTGATGTCATAATTTGTATGTTCCTTATTTTAGATTTAATTTAAAATAAGCATTAATTTTTAGCTTCAAAACCTTCCTAAAATAATTAATAATAATTACTGAATCACTTATTGGAACGTGTTAACTGAATGAGTGTTTATACTGGCAACTTAAAACATTGCCAGTATAGTCTCTCCAGTTCACAAATGTTCAGAATGTTTAATACATATATAACATTTTACATTTATTATTTTGTTACCCCATATACAATTATTTCAATGGAAATCAGTTAAGTCTAGCTTCAATAAAAAATATATTTATAAAAAAATGCAAAAGGAACCTTGACAGAGGCAAGAAGTTAAATGGAAAATAACTATTTCAATACATTGTTAACAAATTCTTGCTCTTTGGCTAGGTCAGACTGTACAAAATCTTCTCTTATGCCTAACCATCAAGCATTAAACTTATTTTAAGCATTACCCTTATGCCCAACCTTCTTGGATAAAAGAGAAATTCATTAGTAAAAACAATACCAAACGTTTACCCACTCTCTGTAGCACTCGGATTTATCTGCAGCCACAACATGCATTGTATCAAAGCCAACCCTATAACTTAAGTTCTGTTGCAGCTATTAAAATAATATTGTTTTATCTTTTGCTAAATTAAATTATGAGTCTATTAAGAGTCATAGACAAAACATTTTTCAGAATAGGTCTTTATTTATAAAACAAACTATAAAACTGATTAAAAATAAGATAGAAATGTTGTCTAAGTTTTACATCCTGCACCCACTGAGAGAATATTAAACAGTCTGAGGTTTCTAAAACGTTTACAAAAATTAGTTTAATTATTGTACTTTATTATAATTAATTAATGACACTTTCTAAGGAATAGTCGGCCTTAGTTTGTAACAATGACTACATTCGCTCATCAACACTCTTCACACTCATTCGAAATCCATATTCGCCCATATCTTGACGATCGGCGTCTTATGAATAAATAAATAATAGTTGGTAAAAAATACTATACAATTTTATTATCTTTACCCAGTCATATCCATAAGTTTTCCTCGTCGTCATAATTTGACAAAACATCACACAAAAGTATATTCTAATGATATCAAATAATTTATTATTTTGCTTTTGTTGGTATTTACCATTATAAAATGAAAACTAGTTTAAACATAAGTACCAAAATTGTTTATCTTACATTAACCCTAAGTACAATCAAAGCTGATATTGCTATATAAGAAACGTTTTCACATATTGGACAGTGTACCCACATTTTAAAACAATTTAATAATATATAATACTTAACCTAAAACAACTAGATTATAATGATAGTAGTACTGAAAGTACTTTAAACTATCATAATAAACAACAACACAAGTAACGATGCGTAACACCTAGCAGAGTGAGCGTAAGCAATGTAACGATCTACTGTAAAATTTGAAGGTAAAATAGTGTTATTTCTAACAATTCATACTGCTATTTGACAAAACTTCTTTATCGAGAAAGTACTGACTGTTGGCAATACTTAGCAGCACATTGAGAGCACTTGGGAACTGACTTACCAACATTATTACGACGCAATACAAAAGCCATACCAGATACAGATTTCACTCAGTAGAGGAAAGTCTGCTAGCCGTATCAGGGTACAGCTTTAGATTGGAGAGGGTTAAAAGAGTTGAAAAATCTCTACACTACATTATTAATTGATCTATATGGTTCTTACAGAATGTTATGGTTCCAATATACTGATTTTAAAATTAATTGTTTTATTCTTTCAGCGTTATTAATTATTAATAATTAATAATACATCAGCGTTTCAACAAGATATTTCTAATTAGTAACAAGAAATATCTTGTAGATATGTATAAACTGTAGAAAAAACTTACTTTCAGCATTCTCTTATCTGCTATTGAGAAACATCTGTGAATTTATTTAAAAAGAAAACTTATCCTTAATTTCCTACTCCTAGCATACTTAAACCATTCTCAAAATAATGAAGAGGATCTAACAAAATTTTCCAATCCACGCAAAATAGTAGCCATATTAACTGATTTATTTATAACAACTCTATAACATCATTTCAATTTTTTATCACCAAATAATTCGAGTAATATTAACAACATTTTTCATATAAATGATTTGATGAAGATCAATTTATTGTAACAACTTTGAGCTGAGTGTAAGAATTCCAGTTCTAAGAATTTAAATTCTAGTCAATTAACTAATTAAATTAGTTGACTTACTAGAATGTGGGTGGTTACAGTTGAGAATCTAAGGTGGTTGGTGGCTTGCCAAGTTGTAACCATCAGTCCAATGACTCTTCTTTCATTCATTAGAGCAACAAGCCTAGAGAAAATATGTCTTTACTAATTACATTTAAACAATACAGTTTAATTTTGTAATTATTAATTTTCTTGTTTTATTTTAATGTCCAAAAATTTCAAATAAATTTAATATTAATTTTAAATACTCGGTAAACAATAAGTAGTCAATGACTTAGAGACCTTTATCATGTACCTTTAAATGTCTCTCATCTAACACATTGAATAAATCATCTCACTTTATTTAGCGTATGTGTACTTATACAACTATATGTTTATTATTTTTTATACATTATTTTATAATAATCTAAAATGTTAAAATATGCACTGATGTATTAGTTTTGTTTGTAAATAAATTCCAATAAGTTTTTGGTTATATTCTGTGTTAATAAATTGTAACCCCTTAACACCTATAAATTTATTTCAGTATAGATAACCTCACTGCATTGTACTATTTTGTAGATATAAATAATTATTTGCAGTAACATTTATTTTCATAAGGCTTTTTGAAAATTACTAGTTGAGTGCTGAGAAATTCGGAAAATAAATATGGGGGATGTAATATTTATAACATTCATAATACTAGAAATTTATATTCAAAATAATTTACCAGGGGTTTCATGGCTTACTGATTACTATTTCAGCAACAAATAATGACACATCAAAGTGGCGAATGAAAAATCATGATTTGCTATAATTTTTACAAATTTGACAGAAAAATGTATAAAGAAATGTGTAAATGTAAAAATGTTTTGCTTATAGATTATATTTATGAATTAATAAAAATTGCAAATAATGAATAGAGTGCAGAAAGACACAATACATAGGAAATCAATATAGTGGTTGGAAAATTTAAAAAAAATCATAGTTGAATTTTTTATTAAAAATGCAGTTTTTTGTGTCCTTGATCATGAATGTTAGCAAAAGAAATATATATATAAGTATGGCCTTTTTCAATAAAATTAAAACTTTTTGATATATTTGAGATTAAAACAGAATTTTGGGATAAAAATCATGAATAATCAAATTATAACATTCATTTCTTGGTATAGGTGCCTCAACGCAGTAACACCAGTAACTGACTGACTGTTAAGTAAGGTTTTTGTTTAATATATACAGGTTATTTCTGACAGGGGTGCAATGATAAATTTACCAATGCTGGAGCGCATGAAGGTAATTATTTACAGGGGTCCGGAGGTACGGAACCCCCCCCCCTCCATTGGATCATTGGAAGGGAGACCGGCTGCCCAAAACATGTTTTTAAATTAAAGGCCTTGGAAAAATGGGGGGTTTCCACTTTTAAACCGTAAAAAATACAATAAGGGACTGAGAATGATAAATCAAGTAATAAATCGTATCTAGTCTGAAACATAATCTTGAATTATATGTCTAACAAGAGTAAATGTCACTTTCACATACCACCTGGTATAGTTTGAGGGCGAGTTTTAACCTTAGAATATACATTGGCTAATTGGCTTAACCCTTTCCCCTCGGAACTGTCTGTTAAAAAATGTTCTCTCAGATCAGGTTTCCAGTACAGTTGGCCACACTTGTTTCTATGTCAGCTCGGCAGTCAGACACCTGCTAGTGACCCGTAAGGTCAGGTGGCCAACTGGGTTGGCCATGGCTACTTTGTTTACGAGATCGGCAGCCATGTCACTCTCCCGTTCTCATCAGGTTGGAACCCATTTTGTGGTCATTAAGCCTTATTGTGATTGTACCTGCTTTATTAAGTTTAAATACTACTTATTTAATTTAAATATTGAACTGAATATTTGTATTGAATATTTAAAATATGAAGCATTTACATGCTATAGTTTTTATTATTATATTATTAGTATAATATTTTTTAAAATACTATTGAAAAACATTGAACATTTTGAGTCATGAACAAAAATTTTAAAGCATTTTCGCTATTAATATTTATTTTAAATTACTATTTTTCTATTTTTAACTGATAATTGAAATGTCTAGAATTAAATTATACAAGTATAATCAGTTTATAATACAAAATAATTGCCATATTAGCGGCTTCTCAGTGGTCTGATAATCTCTATCTACGAGTATCATGCATCTTAAAAATATTTACCTTCTAGTTTTAAATTAAAATAAAAACAAGTTAGGTTATAATAAAAAACGTTTTAATTAATGAAACATACAATTCTGGATTTAAAAGTTTTGTATTATTTAGTTTTGAAATAAATCAGTTTTTGAAATGTTGCCGAGTGTGATACTTTTCGAAAAATATGCCTGGACAAAGACCTGGATACTAAAACGCGAACTAAATAACTATTATTTACAATTACATACATTATTTTACAACAAAATAGAATATTTACAATAATTAATACACTCAAGATGCACAAGGAGAGATAGGCTAGACTCACAGCCAATTTCTGTCACACAATTGGGATGTGTACACAAAGCAGAAACGGGATACCTGCTGGTTGAATATAATCCTGACATATTTAAACAACTGTTAAACATTTAAAAATACTACACATTTAATGTCTGGAGTAGAAGGCTCACCAGAGCCTTGATAATTTAGATGAAGTCTATGTCTAGTAAATATTTTTTGGTATAGTAAGTCCAAGATGAAACCAACATTTTCGTAAAGATTTTTTTTAAATTTCAAACCTCTTTATTTATTCAGTATACAATGGTTACAATATAGTGTTAAATTTTTATTTGTATACAACTTAAAATGTAAATAAAATATTCACATGAAATTGTACATAATACCACTAAAATAAAGTTGTTATTTATAAACATATATTATTGAGGTTGCTGATACAATTTAAATATAATTACTTTTCTCTCAGATTTATATAAAAGTTAAGGAAACTCATTAAAAGAGTAAAATGCCTTGGCAACAGGTATTCCTTGAGTTTTCTTTAAAAGTATTAAAATTTGGTTCTAATTTAACACTTTGTGAAAGAGACGCATAATATTTAGATCCTGCATATTGAGATTGTTTTACAATAAACTTGTAAAAGTAGGTAGAGCCATTTAAAATGGATGCCGTTAGAATTACGGTAATACGAATGGTGTACATATAAAAGTATAACCCTCAAAATTGGCTTGGAAATGAATTAATTTAAGTTTTTCTGGAAACCCAGTGTTTGTGTCCAGAAACTTGCTATTCATCGACAACCCGAAATCATATGACCAAAAATGGTATAATTTTTATATTCTCTATTAATTATCTACTGTAAAAGTCATTATTTTAAAATTGATAAAGGTCATATTATAAAACTGATCCTTTGGCCAAGTCGAAGTGTAACATTGCTAAGTTTGAAAACAGATAAAAAATAATTGAACCAATTATTTTCATAACACCCTGTATACATGAAATGGTTAAGTTACATTTAAAACTTTGCCATTTAATAAGCTTTAAAGTGATGTGCCACATAATTATGTTTTAGCATTTGGTGACCCACTTTTAGCAGTCACAAATCTATAATATATAGTCAATTAAAACTCTTTAAAAATCAATAGTAACACTGAACTTTAATTTTGCATGTTTTGTAGTTGTGTGTTTCGACAAAGAATTTAAGATTATGAAAGATAAGGCACTTTGGAATAATTTGTGGATGATAGTGACAGATGAATGCCAATTTATTATCAATGATTTAATTCCTTTGTTGTCTGCTTCGCCAGAAGGGTGCACTCATTCCTTATCAAGTTTTGTTAACCAGTGCCCACATGAATCTACCCCCATCAAATAGTTATCTGCTCAAATTAATCAACTGTATGCTGCCATGGAGTGAGTATGCAGATATGCACTTTGTGTACGGTTTTTGTGTAAACACTTTGTAAAGGAAATGTGTTTGCTGCTAGAAGAGAGTACGCTCATCGATACCCTGGTCGCCAAATATCTAGCTCGGCAGTGTTTACAAGGCTACATCAACAACTAGTGGAGAGAGGCATAGTATTTGAATCTGCTAATGAGGTAGGCAACATTATTCATGACGTAGTAGTGGAAGATTTGGTTCTTGATACTGTTAAAAATAATCCAGAAACTAGTAGCCCGCAGATTACCCATGAAGTTGATCTGTCAAAGTGGAAGGTTTGGACATTTTACACAGAAACAAACTTAATGCATGGCATTTCACTTCAGTTCAATTATTAGAGCCAACTGACTTTGCTCCTAGAGTTGAATTTTGTCGCTGGCTATTAAATAGTGACATTGCGCAGTGCAACTTAAAAAAATATATTGTGGACTTTTGTGTCCTGGTTTACCAGAGAAGGCTTATTGAACAGCCACCAGTTGCATTTATGGGCAGAAAAAAATCCCAAAGCTGCAAGGAAAATATCCGACTGATAAGACCAACATTTTTGAAGAAACCTTAAACGGAGAAAGTTACTTTCAGTTTCTTCAGCACAACCTCCCAGGTTTCTTAGATGATATTGACACCATTCAAAGAGACGGGAAAATTTACCAACAAGACGGTGCTACCCCCCCACACTTCAGCAATGAAGTACGTGAATGGTTTTCACTGAACTATCCAACATGACCTTACCCCTATGGATTTTTTTGTCTGGGAGTACATTAAAGAAGAAGTATACTCAACAACAGTGAACTCACACTGAACCTGTGAGTGTGAACCGCTGTTGTGTCCAAAACAGCAGAAAAACCACTGACAGGGATATGAATGAGAGCATAGGTGAGATATTGAGTCTCATTCTGTAATTTAATACCAAACATTTTAATTTTATCAGCTGAAATTTAATTTGGGCAGTTGTGCACTGATTGAACTAGCAATCAAAAGGAAGGATGACACAATTCACTCGTGGTGTATGTAATATTCTCCATTTCCTGCCCTAGAGTAATCTAAAATTGTGAATCATAAGGGGGTGTATGTATAAATTGATTGATGGACAGACGGAAATTTATCCTCTAAATTAAATGAACAAAACATTGCCTCTATGCATCATATTCTGATTGTTCATTGGCTGTAGTATACAAATTGGTTTCATTAGTCTATTTGAATCTCACTCATATTATTTATATTGGTTTTTATTTGCGGTAAAAATGAATGTACATTTGATCAAACATACAAACACATTACTGCATTTAAAATTCATAAAATAGTCATCTATTACACAGTTTGCACAGTAACATAGGCTATTAGACAAAAGCAAATGAGGGCTCCCAGCTCTGTACTATATTTGATTCAATATTTGCTAGCAAAATATTATATATATATATATATGTGTGTGTGTGTGTGTGTGTGTGCCTTAGCATTGCTTCCTGATGAGAAAGTATTGAACTGACAGTGATTTAGTAATAATAATTATGTAGTATAAAAAGTTAAGGATCTTCTTCACAGAAGGATTAAGGGTAGGGTTGCCATGTATTTTCGTAGTAAAATATGGACATCAGATATACTTGGGGGTCTGGTTAAGGGGGGGGGGATTCTGTAAACTGTTTTTTTAAATTGAATGATATGTGATTTAGGCATTATGTCGTTGTATGTAAACTGTAATACTATCTGTATGAATGGTGTTTACCGTTGGAAGAATAAATAAACTCAGAACCAGAAATCAGATAGTACAGCAGTCGCATTTGAGAAACTTAGCTAAACATAACCTTTTAAAATTACAGTTGGGGCAATTTATTTATTCATAAGACGCCGATCGTCAAGATATGGGCGAATATGGATTTCGAATGAGTGTAGATGAGCGAATGTAGTCATTGTTACAAACCAAGGCCGACTATTCCTTAGAAAGTGTCATTAATTAATAGCCCAATGACAAATGAACAGCCGGTGTTTTTCAGCTGATCCCTCTCAAAATATGATATGATATGACTCTAAATGGGATCGAACTGAGAAAATTAGCTTAGGAAGCTGGGATTGAACCAACTACGCTACCGACCAATTGAGGAAAAGAACAAGAGCTTGCAACAGGAAACAAGGCAGGTAGTTTGAAAACTGTATATGACGTTTTAAAACTGTATGAGAATTGCCTCTTTCACCATAATAGCTACAAATGTGTCTCTATTGTATTCATAATTATAAAAAGAATTTTAATAATGACCTTTATTGGATTTCCTACATCAATTGTAGACTTGTAGTTCAGTCTTACTATTGACTAGTGGGTCACCGAATAATAAACCTTAATCATGTGGCACAGCCACGTAGCCGGGGCTTGAGGGGCTTCAGGCCTCTCTCGAAATTTTCAGAGAAACGAAAAAAATTGTATCAGATTTACAAAATATATCGGCATTAAGCATTAACGGATAACTGTAAAGGGTCTTATGATTTATTCTATATTTTATTACATATCAATAAATGAACAAGTAATGTAAGCTCGGTCAAAATTATGTTATCAAATATTGAAATAGAGTGATTTACATTTTGGCAGCATTGTGCAGTGGGAGGAGGAAATGGCGCATCATGGCCGCATCATGGCCGCGGGCCAACCACCTAGCAGCAGTCAGTGTCAGACGATCTGTGCTGTATTTTTCCATTTTGCTTTTGTTGCCGAGAAACGAAACGCTAGCTCTACATTACTGTAGGACAGATTTTATTTTATATGATTTGGTTTTGACATTCTGGTTAGTTTGTGTCGGACGGAATGAAAAGATGAAACAAATAACCGGAAAACTCAAGCCAGCACTACTTCATTCTTTCAAAAACTGAGACAGGAAACTAATTTGTCAACATGGCGTCTATATATCAATAAATTGAGAAACTAGTTGAGATACAATTCAAGTACACCTCGGCCATACGTAACAGAACATAAACTTATAATATTTTTATAAAATCGGACGATTACATTTTTACATTCTTTTTAAAAGTGTTGGTCAAAAGTACAGTTTATTTATAATTGTATTAAACAATGTTTGAATTATTTTAGATTATTGTTAACTTAGGCCCTCTGCACACGGAGCATCTGAAAAGAAACTAAACTCAAATTACTAACCAGTTACCAACTCATTTGTGACTTGCGTCTGCACACGAGGCTTATTCAGTAGTAACTTAAATCACTTGATCGGTTGATCGGGGAGTATAGTCTATTCAATTTAGCCTTACTTTGCCCCTGTCTGTTTCATTTCAGGAAAAAATCTAGATACGGTGTCTGCTATTAACCATGCAAAAACATTATTGGAGTTTTTGAAATCCATGAGAAACGATAGAATGGACGCTTTAAGAGACATGTTTACATCAGCTGAAACACTAAGTCAGGAAATATTTGACTGTCAATTGGCAGTTCCAAGGCCGATTTCACGCCAGTTCAGTTGAAGATTATTTCAGAATAACAATTTACATACCATGTGTTTACTCACTTATTCAAAATTTAACAGAAAGGTTTTTAGCAAATGAAGACATTTTATCTAGTTTTCAACTCCTTCTTCCGGGATTTACAATCCTGAAAAAGTAAATCTGTTGGAAAATCTAATTGAAAATTTTTAGGGGAATCTGTATTTAGCTGTTGTAAAAGCTGAGTATAATACTGTAGTGTATGAGTACAAAAGGAGAACTGAAAAAGGAGATTGAAGTTTCGAAGGTCCTTGAACTATGTGACACAACGTACTACCACTACCAGACAATACGTTACCTCCTGACGGTATTAGCTTACTATGCCAGTGACCACTTGCCGTGTGGAAAGGATTTCTTCAACAATGAAAAGGGTGAAAAGTGTTGACAGAAGTTTAATGACAGATAAAAGGTTGAGCACACTAGTTATGGTAGCCACCCATCGAGATATAAATATAAAACCTGATGATGTAATTGACAAAATGGCAGGTGAGAAGAAAAAAACAGGAGTTGTAATAAACTGTCTGAAAATTGTTTGTTTAAACTAAAAATAATTAAACTTGTACAGTATGTATGTTGTTAAATTATATGTATTCTAAAAGTAAATTTCTTTTGTGTTATTTATTTCTTCCAGTCATCGTTATTATTTTTATCACTAAGTATACACTATTTATTCATGGAATAAGCTACATTTAAGTTTACTAATGGGGCAGACCCGAACCCCCCCCCCCCCCCATCAAATTAGCCCCCCTAAAACCAAATCCTGGCTAAGTGCCTGATGTGGCATATCACTTATTAAATGGTACAGTTTAAATGTAACTTAACCCCTTCTTGTATACAGGGTTTTATGAAAATAATTGGTTCAATTATATTTGCTCTTTTTTAAAACTTAGCAATGTTACACTTCGACTTGGCCAAAGGATCAATTTTATAATATTACCATTTAAAATAATGACTTTTTTTAGATAGAACATTTAATGTAAAATCTGAAAATGACATCCTATTTGGTAATATGATTCCGGATTGCTGAAAAATTTAAAATGATGTACAAAAATACTGGATTTTCAGAAAAACTCATATTAATTCATTTCCAAGCCAATTTTGAGAGTTACATCTTTATCTATACACTTTTGTGTTACATTCACATTATATTATAACCCCTTAAAAACTGTCTCACTAAGAACCAACCACCATGTATGAAGATAATTCGTTTATAATTATTTCCTGAAACCAGAATAATATTATTATACGTACTAGAAATCTAATACAAGTCTTTGACTCATTCTATTCATGTTCCTTCCTAAAATAATTAAATTGGTAACTATGTAGAGGGTGAGTCTCTACTGACACCATTACATTTACGTGTTTGTTGTACTCACAAAAAGGAAAAAAAAGTTCATATTAACCCATGTCCAATTCTCAACCGTTTGGCTGTAAGGGCTCTTATTGTGTGCTTTTAAAATTACTTGACATTAACTCACTGATTGAGATATAAAAACAAAACCAAAACACCTACCAGATTCTAATTAATACCAATGAAAAGATTGTTGAATTCTCTATAAATGTCAATTATTTTGTAAGCAAACGTAGTTAAAACTAGATTTCCTACAGGAATTGTATTAAAAAATATACTACATGTTTTTTTTCCTATTATTCACTACCCTATTTCAGCACATAAATGTAGTCTAATTTAATGTCAAGTTAAGCAGAAAACTTTTTTCACTTATAACCTTTAAATAGACGTATAATTTAAGTGGGTTGAATATCATGAAACCAAAAATAACACCTAAAATATTTCATAAAACATAGTTTATTCGTTTACTCTGAACTAACAAATTGTCAGCCTTCATGAAATAAAAAAAACAAATTGGGTGTGCGTCGGACCACACGGTGGAAGTTATACTTCTTTGGCCGTTCTCATACACCCACTCACGCACACAAACAGACAGGATATATAAATGAAATATAAGACATTTTTCAATATTATTCAATATATTTATCTTCAATATATTATACGTGACTTCATTATTATATTATACACCTATATTATCATTATCAGTAATTTCTTCGATTAAATTTCTTCGATTAACAATCGATTAATCGATAGTTCTTAAAAATTAGTTCTTACTTTTCAGCGTGACGCGGTTTCTCGACCAACATCCCATCCCAAAGTGTCTAACGGGCGCAAAGAAGTATAACTTCAAAAAAATTGGGTGTGCGTCGGACCACACGGTGGAAGTTATACTTCTTTGGCCATTCTCATACACCCACTCACGCACACAAACAGACAGGATATATAAATGAAATATAAGACATTTTTTAATATTATTCAATATATTTATCTTCAATATATTATACGTGACTTCATTATTATATTATACACCTATATTATCATTATCAGTAATTTCTTCGATTAAATTTCTTCGATTAACAATCGATTAATCGATAGTTCTTAAAAATTTGTTCTTACTTTTCAGCGTGACGCGGTTTCTCGACCAACATCCCATCCCAAAGTGTCTAACGGGCGCAAAGAAGTATAACTTAAAAAAAAAACATAATAACTGTAATATTTAGATAGTTATGCTTTATTATAACAAAAAAGTACTTTAATAAGTGTTAAATATGTCCACCATTTTCCCTTATACTTATACAGGTATGGACTCGGTGCCTCAGCTCTCTTACACTTGCCTTTTAAACTGATTTCATTCCTAAGTCGTCTAGCAGCTCTCACGATTCGATGTACAACAAACAGGTGAATTTAATGGCGTCAGTAGATACTCACTTTGTATAGTACCACAGTAATCAAAGTTCGTGATAATTTATCAAAGACTGTTCTGTGTGTACCAGTTGTACATAGCAGCTGTTTTTTAACAGAAGAAAAATTTAAGAGAAGAGTGCACCAATCCTAGTGCTAGACCCTAGTAAGTGAAGAGGTAAATAGACAGACGATAAGTTGAATAAGGTTAGGTGTGTGTTTGTAAGCAGTTTACGATACCAAACAACTAAACCGAGTGAACCATCTATCCAGCATTTATAAGCATGGCTGTAAGCGGTGATTCTGAGATTGATTGGAGAGGAAATTTACTATCTCAACTACAAAATCGTAACAAACAGCAGTGCAAATGTTTCGAAGACCTTATTCTGTACCGTGAGTAGTAATTATTTCAAGTTCGTAATAACATATTAGTTGTTGACTTTTACAAACATAACCTGTAACAAAAACAAATAAACTTTCTATAGAAAGTATATTTAGTTTACTCTTTCGTGAAACTATTATTTCATTAGGTTACTTGAAGGTTTATTTCAAAATTATGTTTATCTTAAAGCAGGACTCCTAGCTCATTAACAATTTAAATTATTTTGTAGAAGTAACAAATAGTCCTAGCATTAATATTATTTGCAGGTATATATAATCAAGGCTAGTAGGTCTACTGGCTACAAATTATATCTAATATGAGCGTATTAAAACTATATCCCTGACATTGATTAACCCTTAAAGCGCCATTTATACAATGTAAATATTCCATTTAGCGCTTATTTATTGTAAAAAAATCAAAATTATATTATTTAGTTGCTCATTTTTTTCATGTTCTGTACAGGAAAATTAAAAGATATGATAGCTTTTGAAACTTTTATTAGCTTATTTAACCTTTTTTCGTATATATAAATATGTAAATAAGTAAGCTTTTACATGAAAGTAGGCCTCAGGCATAGATCACTTATAAAGTATGAATCAATACAAAATATTATTACTGTCAATAAAATATGTATAATTGAGTACATTTACTTGTACATAAACTGATAAAGACAGGGCCTGCACATAACACATTATCTAAAAATTAGTAAATACATATAGCACTTGAATATGGTGTATTTAGTACCTTGCACAAAATCATCAGAATCAAATGGATTATTCGTATTGACACTTTTTTTATTTATTTATTTATTTCAACGGTAACACCATTTTACACAATATAATACAAAGATGGCAATGCAAAGAGATCAGCAAATACGGTACACAAACCAACAACCTCATATAACTAAGAATAACAAATTAAGTTGAATCAAACAGCCATACAAGACCAGCACTTAACTAATTAAATTACATGTGGATGACAAAGAAAGTGAAATTATTGATAACATAAGTAAATAACAACAAGTAACAATAAACAAACATTGAATAAATATAAATAAATCAAATGTACAAGAAAAACAATACAAGGATAGCAATTCAACAATCACCATACTAATAAATATTAAATATAACAGGAAATAATTCAGTGTAATAAGGAGTGCATAATAGCCTCGAAATACAACCATCAAAGTTCATCTTCAAGTAAGGCCGAGCCAGTCTTCTGAACTCCTGGAGGGTTAGTCCGAAAAATTCCAATTGAGCAATATTCCCAAGACACATGAGACGAGGCACAGTACTATTGAAAGCATAAGAAGTGGAGTGGTGATGCTTGGAAAAAGAGTGAGACGGGTTCTATGAGGAACATGAAAGTCAAAAAACTTTACTTGCAGTGTACGACCGGTTAAATAACTGAAACCATTTCAGAAGAGGGCCCGCAACTCCAGGTGCCCCAAGCTTAGCAATCAGGTGGGCATGACTGACTCTGTCAAAGGCCTTAGCAAAGTCTAGATATATACAGTCCACAGTGTGATGATAGGAGAAAGCAGAGTAAATATAGTTGGTGAAGACACACAAATTGTTAATCGTAGACCTCCTAGGACAGAACCCATGCTGCTCAGCAATGATTACACTCCTAAAGGTAAAAGACAGAACAACATCAAGTATCAATCCCTCGAAGACTTTAGCAATAGCCGATTGGATTACAATTGGCCTGCAGTTCTCAACATTCGAGATGTCCCCAGATTTGTGAACAGGAACAAGATAGCCAGGCTTCAGCACATCAGGGAATATGCCCACACTCAAAAGACGGTTGAAGTAGAAGGAGAGATGAGGAGCGATGACAGAACTGCATAACTTCAACACAGCTGGAGTGACATTGTCAGGTCCAGCACCCTTAGAACCATCGAGACACTGAAGTTTCTTCTCGACGTCAACAGCAGATATATGCCAACACGAGACACTAATACTGGAATCATATAAGTAATCTCCATTACATGTTGAGGGTGCGGCATAGACTGTAGCAAAATAATCTGAAAATAATTCACACATTCGAGAAGGTTCGTGAACGGAGGTTTGGTTATGTTTAAGTATACCAGGAACTGTATTAACCTTACACAAAGACTTCATATGCCCCCAAAAGGATTTAGGGTTGTATCGGATGCTGCTATCAACATCACTCAAATGTTCCTTATAGCACAACCCAGTTAATGTCCTACATTGATCCCTTACAACACTGAAGGCATGATAATCATCATATGACAAGCTAATCTTATATCTCCTATGTAAGATCTTTTTATTAATTACAAGAGCTCTCAGTTCCGAAGAGAACCAGTTTGCTTAAAACTACTAAATTATTAACATATATTAAACTAAAGTAATGATAAAAATAACTAAATACACAGTTTCAAAGAGGTGAGGCAGCGGACAATGGCAACCGCTCGACTCGACAGTAGCTGCGTGTATATGCGCTTGTGGCATTGGGCGGCACAGCGGAAATGTACATTGCAAGACAAAAACCAGTCTCGTAGTGATTGACAGGCCAACAAAAAGTCACGAGCTGCACAATGTGTCTCTCATGAGTCGCCGCCCAAAACACAAATGCACTACCGTATTAAATTAGAAATATTATTATGAAAATATTATTTTTATAATTATTACACATATTTGCGCTTACGGCGTTTAGAGCAAAGTCAACAAATGCGCATATATGCGCTTACGGCGTGATAAGGGTTAATAAATGTTGATAGGCAAGGGTATATATATATCCAACTACTCTCCATTTCAAAAGTATGTAGACCCGAGTGAGGTTACAAAGACACTGTACTTAGACGAATAATAATTCTTTTTTTTGCTATAGAGAATTTAATTGTGCGTTTAACCATGCCTGTCAAATAATTTTCATAACTCGTTAACAGTTTATTATAAGTAATCTAAAAAATATAGAAAATTGAATTGACGTTTTATGTAAATGAAACTTTTACCAAACCTTTGTCAATAGTTTTTAAACGTCACCTTGAAGTTTCAAAATGTTAATTTAATTCTTGTTTAAGTTCTTGTAATTTTTATGGATTAACTTTTATTCAGCTATGATAACTGGTACTCAGTATAATTTGGTACTGTTGGTATCGGCTTGATTCATGCAAACCAAATAAAATGGTTTCTAACCATAAATCTTGATCAGTGATTTTTAATTGACGTTATAGTGTCAGGATGTGTAGTTAGCAGTTAACAACCCCTTCTAACGCCTCGCCTGCACGGCATTAAAACTATGTGACATTGCCCCGTCTCCGCTCCAAAGGTATGGCACGTCTGACTGCCACTCTTAAAACTCCCATTTGCTGTATTCTTTTCATCAACCATTTACTAGCGTGCCATGCCTTTGGAGCGGAAATTTGGCAACGTCATGGGATTTTGATGCTGTGCAGGCGAGGTGTTTGAAGGCCTTGTTAACGGCTGACTACATCCTGATACTATCAAATAAACGTCAATTAAAAATCGGTAATCATCATTTATGGTTGGAAACCATTTTATTTGGTTTGCATGAATCAAGCCGATACCAACAGTACCAAATTATACTAAGTTGCCTCATACAAGTACATATCCATATCGTGTAGGTAGCAATTACATCATAGGGAGGCCTCAGCCAGGTTTTTTTCAATCTTCACTGCTGTAAACAAAACAAAATGCAACAATGTAAAACATCTGATATTCATACTCTTGATAACACTGCAGTCTGCGTTTTTTTAATTTTGAATATAGTTTTGTATTGAATTGCGAATTCATATGACTATGACTGATTTTAATATTGATATTATTGAGTAGTCACTAAGTAAGTATAACTCAGCAACACATGAAAAGAGATAATTGCTACTTTAAATTAATATTAAAATACCATAATTTAAAATAATTATGAAATACTCTTGAGAACAATACAGTAATTGTTTTAAGTATGTAGTTTTGATGGTTCAGCTCGCTGTGTTGGACGTACAGAGTGAGTAATACATGTACTCTGTGGTTGGAGGTCTCCCACTGATGTCACAACTCGGCTTATATAGACCATATGAGAATGAGGCAACCTGTTGTATAAGAACCTTGCAGAAGATTAACATGGTAATTTTGGAGGCCAGCAGGACGGAATCCTCAGGTCGAAGAGGAAAATCCTTTCTTAGTGAGCTTCTAGGGGCCAAGATAAACCTATGTACAAAATTTCAATTCAATTGGATGTGTAGTTTTGGATAAATAGTGATGAGTGGTAAATGGCCTAATATACAGGGTGTCCCAAAAGTCGACGTTCAAACTTCATAGGCTTGTTATATGGATCATTTCCAACAAAAAATGTCCTTTATGGATTTATCGTATTGTTAATAGTTACAGAGATATTGACTTTAATATTTTTAAAAATATGTGTACTGAAACATAAAAAAATCAGTTTTATGCAAAAATAATGCACACAGGGCATTAAAACTTGACAATATAATTTTAATAAGTATGTGCATAATTATACAGTTGTAAGGCATTTCAGGATGTTAAATACATAAATTAATGGTGTTTAAACTTTATTTTTTTAACTTAAAATAAAGTTACTACTACTACATTCAAACGGTGACTGCAAATGTATTTTTACCCTAAGGTAATGCCCCTTAAAACATCCCTAATTAATGATCTTTAAAACATCCCTAATTAATGCAGAGTTCAAAAATAGTAACATATTAACAAATTCGTTAACTTCTTTTGAGAATTGGTGAATTTTTCTAAATAAGTACACATTTTTGCGGGCTGGCCACTTGTCCACACTCCCGTTGCGGCGCTTCGCATGGACAAAGGGCTAACAAGTCATTCCAAAAAGGCTAGATCAATAATGTAATTGTTATTTAAACACACATTTTGTGCTGATATTATAATTTTATTAAGTAAATAATTTAATAAATATTTAGTACAGTAATATTAAATTTGATGAATTTGTAAGTAAAATTAATTGGTACAAGCTAACAAAGCAATAAGGAAATAGATTAGATAAATTACAGTAAAATTTTTCGAAACATACCTATTACAATAAAAGTTCAAAATTCCGACCTTCTTCCCTGATACAAAGCTGACAACGACGACGACAATTTCTCCTTAGAGAACGAAAGCACAGAATATAGAAAGATACAGAAGCCCCACGCAATGCTAAATTTTGAAACGCGAAATCACTAACTCACCGGCCATATCATACGCGGCGCTAGTAGTAAAAACCGGCCAAGCGCGGTTGCCAAACTGTGACTGGCCGGCCGGCCCAGCCGGCCAAGGAGAAATCCCTCGCTACATAACGTCTCTCTCTGGTCTCTAGTCTAGTCAACTGCAACAGTCCCGCATGACCAGTCCAACAATGATGCATATATGGAGTTTAGTATTACTGTACATCTTTTACTATTGAAGCGTAAATGGGTAATATTCGCATTAACATTTTTTTATAGACAATATTTATTTGTTTAAATCGGTGCCTGCCCTAAACAGCCCAATCTTAGTAATTACTAGAAAATAAAAATTTAAAAAAGTCAGGTATTCTTTCCTATATTACGTTTTTGTTTCTCTTGTTTACCATAGGACTTCACCGACAAGTTTTGCATAACTTGGTGAGGCCTAGATTGTGTACACAGTTGAGTAAAAATAAGTAAACAAAAGGTATGGAAAAATATTTTGCCGGTGTGAAGGAAATGAATAAAGTAAATGTAAAAGCTAACTATCGTGAGTGTATTTAAGATAATAATAATAAATACTTGCAAATTTGTAAAGAATAGCTTAAATAAATGTTAATATAATCAATTAGTATACTATATTATTTTATTGGCGTTGTCAGACTAAAATTACATACATGTAGCTTAATCAATTATTTAAAAAACTACATTATTTTTAACGTTTCTTCTGGTATTCATCAGTAGCGTGTTATTTTCACTCAATAACTAGACTAACTGAAAATTGATAGTAAATATAAAACAAATAGTCCTAATACAAAGAACAAATTTTTTCTAATTTTGTCGTGGCTAGTGAGATAATTTCTATATATATATATATAATTAAAGCCAAATAACACTAATCACAAATTCTCAAAAATCATAAGACCATGAAATTTGCTATAAACATTCAATATAGGCTATAGATAAACATATACTAAGGAGGATTTATCAACAGTTTTTCTCAAAAAGCTAAAATAAGGCAGATAATAAATATCCTAATACAAGCAAATCATTGTTACCCTAACAATGAGAAAGCTTATGACGTGCAACGTTAACACTGTTGCACACTTGACATAAGAGGTTATTTTTTAACAGTGAATTGTAACTATTTTAAGCATGTAATACGAAAAAAATAACAAAATTACACGAGTAAAGTGAAACGAGCGTAGCCAGTAATGGGGTTCTGCGCACTTAGCGTGCTGTGGTGTCCCCTAGTTTAAGTGTTTGGGTGATTGTAGGCGATAGGTTCTATGCTCAGTTCTCTTAATTCCGACACAGCGTCCACTCAATGGTTGCCATCGACATGGACACTGCTAGAGACGTATGGGGTGTTCATTTTGGATGGTAGTCAAGGTTCGGATGTTGTGTAGGGAAGAGAACTGAGTGTCATACTTGTCCGTTAGCTGAAAATCAGACCAACACTACGTGGTTCAGATTCTACGGAAAGCTGCAGGTCTCATAGTTGCCCTGGCTGTTGGGCTATTAATAAATTGCCCTTTCTGATGAACAATTAAACTCTGTTGGTAACCAGACTACACTCATCCTACACTCATATCATCATTCATATTCGCCTTAAAATATACACAATGTTGTGTCGGCGTCTAATATGTAAGAATACGGTTTCCTTCAAACTAGATAGAAAATAATATTGGAGGCATGTCGCCTGAAAGTTCAAAGAACGCGCGCCTATCACGTGTTCATCTACTTCCTGCATCCTTTACGTCTGTAAAAAAAAGTCTGAATAAAACTCAGTCAAATTCTGAATAAAATTAGCTTGGTTTCGGTTATTTTATCATTGTGTCTTGTTATAATCTAGTGTTGTAATGGAGGGAAAGACTATGACAGTTTGTGTTAGAGGAAGTGTAAAAATGCATGTAAATAGAAGCACTGCGGATGTTAAGGTTTTCAAAACACCTATCACAAGAGAACGTGAAGAACTGTGGTAAGTGAAAGAATTTTTTTTTAATAATACACATCATTTAGGCCTAGATTATTTTCCTCGAGCCATTTGTGCCCTGTGTTAATATAAATTAATCAATCGTCTTCTGCGTCTTGTCCCCGCGTTGTCAATTATCTTCTACTGTCTAAAACTGTAACAATGCCATGAGTAAACTAAAAAATACTAAATTTAAATGTTAAAGTGGGTAGCCAAGCCCGTCTTCAACTTTATGGTGGCGCTATCAGCGTTCACGGAGTGAATGTGACGAACGCTGCAGTCGCATACCGTTCACACACCTTACTCCATTGACCTATGCTATACATTTCCTGCAGCAAAAGTATACCCAGATTCGTATGTGGTGACTAATTTTTAAGGTGAAGAAGTGAAACCAGTTTTATATAAACTCCAAACTTACATAGTAAACGTTAGACCAAACTATTTACATTACCGTAATCCGAGTAGGACCGTGTCTGATTGCTATGTACACCATGTAAATGTTGCCGACGTTTCGAGTGCATTGCAGCTCTCATCTTCAGGGCGACACACTCTGTTACTATATCCACATAGTATATGTAATGTACCTAGTGATGTACCATATACTCTGTGGCTCTAGTAACAGAGTGTATCGCCCTGAAGATGAAACTGCAATGCACTTGAAACGTCAGCAACATGCACATAGCGTGCATACAAGGTGAAAAAAATATGGAAACGCTTTCACAACTTTTATATGACTTAACATATAAAAGTGAAATCTTGCATATCATCTTGGTTACAAAAACCTACTTTTTGACACCAATACTTAATTGAAACTCTTTTTCGCGTCTTATCCATAAACAATGTTTATAGATATCAAATTAATTCAAAACCACTGCTTTTGGCAAACTCATAAGTTTTGAAAACTGTATAAGAGTATCAAAATGATGGTGGGAGAGCGCCTGGAAAAGACAACTGAAAAGTGAGAACATATGATAATGAAAGATTGTGATAAAAAGAGGTAGAACTTATAAATTACTTGTTTACGATTTATTATTAAATTTTTAGATAATTTTGTTATTGTTGTTGTAAAAATCAAGACTTACACATTTTATTTTGTATTGTGACGTTTGTATAGGTGTTGCCGACGTTTATACAAAATTTTATCGCTTAGAGTAAATTAAACTTCACAGAAATCATGCTTAACACATTCTAGATTCTTAACACATTCTAGGACAAGATAGTACAAATATTAAGTGGTTCGGTGGCGGTAAATTTCTTGAACCATTTTCAGACGAGAGGAACTTGCAGAGGATTTATTATAAATTTACATGTAATACTATTACATGAAGTTTGTTTTACACTTTATTTTTTCTTCTTATTTTAGAATTATTTATTATTTTTAACAATTTTTAAAATTTTTTGTTTTGTAAATAATCAAAACTTATTTTCATTTTTCTTTTTTTTTTCATTTTCATATAAAGATTTTCATTTTATCTGTTCTCAAGACTTGGCTATAAATCAGTCTTTTAACTGTGTCACCAATATTTAGTTTTTTTTCTCTTTATCTGTCCAATTTACAGTATCTACAAACAGTAATAAGTGCCCCACTAAATTGGTCAAATTGAAAGGTTTAAAAATGTTAAAAGAGTTGTGGAACCCAGAGGGTTGAGAAAGACGAATAAAAATAATGTTGTTATAAAAGACCGAGACATGCCAAGTTGTGGCAATAAGATCTAATTTTTAAAATAGTCTATGTGTTTACTATGTATTTACAGTATTTATTTTGTATTGTATAACACTTTTAGGCCGTATTTATTTTGTATTGTATAACACTTTTAGGCCGTATTTATTTAACAATTTATAGAACATTTTTATTTTGCTTTTGGGTTTAATCAAATGTTTATGAATGTAAATAGTTCATAAATTTATGGATAATTAAAAGTATAACTTCTAATTATATGTATCGAGGATCCTTGTAAGCATGTGCCATCAATACAATTTGCTTGTCTCTGTATCTGCTAAGGTATTTATAAAGTATCTATAAACATTGATGATATCCAGTTGGTATAAAATAAATAAAAAATCAATCAATTTGGCAAATTGAAAGGTTTAAAAATAGTGATACCTAAAAAAATGAATAAAAATAATGTGCTTAGGGAGGGATATATTGAGAAATTGTGGTGAATAAATTATGTATAGTATGTATGTCTAAATTATATTTTATAGTTCCTCATGGTGTAATATCACTCATAATGTCCAAGCTACCTGCAGAATAAAAATCTTGGCTTTCTTATTATCCATAGATATTTTATCATCCTTAAACAATCAATTGTTTCATAATTTAATTTGCTAAATTATCATAAATAATGTTTCATAAACTTGTTAATTAAGAATACAATTAAATAATCCCCTTTATTTAGAAGTGCATAAAATAGGTTTCATTTGCTCAATGTACAACTTATGTACTTTGAGAATTTGGTTAAAATTCAAACAAGAGGATGTCTAGGGTCAAAATACGCGAAGTAAATGCAACTCAGTGAACGTAAGCGGGAGTCTTTTGGGCCTTGCCCTCGGTGCACTGTCTGACTATCGGTTGGAGTTCTGTCTGTCTATACTGTCTTCCTCCCTCCACTATGGGAGAACGGGAATCCCGAACTATGATCTGGCAACGCCGCGCCAGTTAGCGTCCGTCTCAACGCCTTCATTTTGAGAAATACTATGAACTGCCCGTATCAATATTTCAGGGTGTCTACCGGTCACGGAAGTCCCCGAAAAGTCCCATATTTGTATGAAGGGTCACGGAAGTCACCAAAAGTCACGAATTTTTATTCGTAGGTCACTGAAATATGGACAACTTTTTCTATTATTATTTTGATTTTTTTTTTCGTTCAATGATGGTTTTTCATTTACGTCAAGCGTTTTGATTCAGTTGATCGTTCGTCAACGTCAACAGTGATACATCGATGCGTGTATACGTTGAGCGTAATATTGTGTAGAGTAGAACACAGAAAACATAAGGAAGGCAGTGCACATGGAAGAAATAGGAATGTTTTTAGATGGAATGGAGAAATGCATAAGAAAGTTCGACGCGATTGGCTGTTGTCTTGGCAACGTAATTTCGTCACGAGCGCATGCGCAGAGACTCTGAAATGTGTTCTACTATTCGCTATGCGCCATACTTTCAAACACCTGATAATAATTTTCTATACCCCACGGTATAGGAAATAATACTTATACAGAATAAGGACTTCTGTATCTATCTATATTCTGTGACGAAAGGATCGTTCATTATTCCTAATTGTGATTCGTTGTCTTAGTTCATCTTGTGTATGGCAATCATAAGAAATCACCAATTCCTTGTAGTATCCCCACAAAAATTAATCCATGGGGTTTAGATCAGGTGATGTGGGCGGCCATTCTATGGTTCCTCGACTTCCAATCCAGCAATTTTGGAATTTGGCATTTAGGTACAGCCTAACTTCATGAGAGTAATGGGCTGGAGTGCCTTCACATTGAAACCAAATATTTTCACGTGTGCCAAATGTAACATATTCAAGGATTTCTCTAAGGTCGTTTAGCAGAAAGTTAAAATAATTAGCTCAATTCAGTCTACCTTGCAACTCAAATGGTCCAACTAATTTGCCTTCAACGATACCAGCCTACATGTTTATTCCAAACTGGTGCTGAATGTGATAAGTTCTTATTACTTAAGGGTTTTCATATGACCAATATTGTGTGTTGTGATTATTGTAAATTCCTGTTCTTTTGAAAAAACTTTCGTCAGTCCACAAAATGTAATTAAAAAGCCCAGGATGAACTCCATTTCTTCTAAGTATCTATCTACAAAAGCGCACTCTTCTAGCATTATCTGTGGGTGGACGAGATTGAACACCTGCACACGATAAGGATACAACTGGTAACTTTTAAGGCTCCGGTGAACTGATGAACTTGGTATGGCAGTCTGTCTGGATAAACGGCGGGCACTTATAATTGGATCTTCTTCTATCACATTTATAATTATTTCATCATAATTATTGTTAATAGGGTTCTACCTAATCTCTTAGAAAGTCCGGGAATCTTACCCTCCTAATAAGACCTATGCACGCAAATACACAAATACACAAATACACAAATACTCTATAATCAGGGAATCGTTCTCTGTTAGGATACCTAACTCTATATTCCTTTGCAGCAGCACAGGCATTTCTGTTACAAAGACCATACAAGAAATGCATGTCTGCAGATTCCCTAACAGTGAAAGACATGTCATAATACAAACTGAAACATTTAAAAAACAAATGTGAAATTAAAAAAAATATATTATTTCAGCAAACAACACACAAAAGACTGATAATGACAATTTTCAACATTGCACTGATGTCAAATATTCAATGTTTATTAATACCCATTTGGTCATCAATAAAACATCTACTCCAACAACAACAGCTGATTTGTTTTGTTTGTTATTAACAGCCGATTTTGTTTGTTGTGCCCAAGTATTAGTGGGATTATTTGTAATGTACTGCAGGAGACTAAACAAGTTTAATAAATTAGTGTAAAGGATTTAAAAATTATTTACTTAATAAAATTATAATATCAGCACAAAATATGTGTTTAAATAACAATTACATTATTGTTCTAGCCTTTTTGGAATGACTTGTTAGCTCTATGTCTATGCGTAAAACTTCCATGAAGAAGCGCCGCAACACGAGGGTTTACAAGTGGCCAGCCCGCAAAAACATGTACTTATTTAGAAAAATTCACCAATTCTCAAAAGAAGTTAATGAATTTGTTAATATGTTAGAATTTTTTGAACTCTGCATTAATTAGGGATGTTTTAAAGATCATTAATTAGGGATGTTTTAAGGGGCATTACCTTAGGGTAAAAATACATTTGCAGTCACCGTTTGAATGTAGTAATAACTTTATTTTAAGTTAAAAAAATAAAGTTTAATCACCATTAGCCTAATTTATGTTTTTAACTTCCCAAAATGCCTTACAACTGTGTAATTATGCAAATATACTTATTAAAATTATATTGTAAAAGTTTTAAGGCTCTGTGTGCATTATGTTTGCATAAAACTGATTTTATTTCTGTTGCAGTACGCATATTTTTTAAAAATATTAAAAATTGAATATCTTGGTAACTATTAACAATACGATAAATCCATAAAAGACTTTTTGTTGGAAATGATCCATATAACAAGCCTGTGGAGTTTGGACGTCGACTTTTGGGACAGCCTCTATATATATATATATATATATATATATATATATATATATATATATATATATATATATATATATATATACATATATATATATACACATATAGATTTAAGAATCAAGAATCTTTTACTACATAAACACAACTGATGCATATAAATTAGTAATAAATAATTATAGCTAATCATAAGTTGAATTAAAATTGGTAAGTAAAACTATTCATGGCATATTACCTTATCACATAGGCTATGTGGCAACAAACTAAGTGGGTAGGCTTAAAACAATAAATATTGCCAGTTAATCAAATAAAACATGGATTAAAGCTGAAAATTTACATATATCAGTGAACGTGCTATACAATGATACAATGATTTTTATTCAGCCAATCAACAAATCATGCTACAGGCTAGGTTATGCTACATGCTAAAATGAAAATAAGATGCATGATAAAATAATAGTTGCTGCTATCATGCATAAGTCAAAGAAATAAAGTGTTCAGTTATTAAAACTAACAATGCAATCAATTGCAATCATGCAAGCAATATATATTTATACGGAATACATGCAAACTAACAGATGCTGAACACATAATACTACTGAGATAAGAGAGAATATATATATGTATTACATATATAAATAAAAGTAATAATACTCATGCAGGCAAGTGATTCAAGTCAAAACATGCATGCTTGTTTGATCAAGTGAAGTGGTGGGTTTCACTTCAGATCTGCTTAGTGTCGCAAAGTCCAAGTCAAAAAATTCAGTCACACTGTACAGTGGGTGCATCAAGAGCCAACCTCTCAATAGATTATCTAGGGAAGTGGTGGGTGTCACTTCAGATCTGCTTAGTGTCGCAAAGTCCAAGTCAAAAAATTCAGTCACACTGTACAGTGGGTGCATCAAGAGCCAACCTCTCAATAGATTATCTAGGGAAGTGGTGGGTGTCACTTCAGATCTGCTTAGTGTCGCAAAGTCCAAGTCAAAAAATTCAGTCACACTGTACAGTGGGTGCATCAAGAGCCAACCTCTCAATAGATTATCTAGGGAAGTGGTGGGTGTCACTTCAGATCTGCTTAGTGTCGCAAAGTCCAAATCAAAAAATTCAGTCACACTGTACAGTGGGTGTATCAAGAGGCAACCTCTCAATAGATTATCTAGGGAAGCTTCTTATGTTAACTGGCAGGGCATTAAACATCTTAATACTGAAAAAGGATAACATTTCAGTCCTTTACTTAATATATTTCTAGGATCAAAGAGATTACAACTATTTCTAGTTCGGTGACTATGAACATCAGAATTAGTCTCAAAGTATCAAGAGAGTGCTCACGGACCAAGTACAGAACCTCCAGCAGTATAGTCAGATCGACAACCTAGAGACAGTCCCTGTGAAAAAAATGAAGAAATATATACCGTTCTTCAAGCAGTGGCAAATGTAATCAAGACACCTTGGAAACAGGAAGACGTATAAAATGCGCATAAAACACCTGGGGGACAACAGCGACACCCGAACATAATTATAAGATTTACTAATAGAATGGCGAAGACTACATGGTTACAGGCCACTAGAAAACTCCGTATAACTGCTGATTTGGTGCACAACAGCTTCCCGAATACACCTATATTCATAAACGAACATCTACCACCACACATAAAGGCGGCCCTCAGTCTTGCTAAACAACTCGTCAAAAAGAAACAACTATCCTTCGCCTGGATTAAAAAAGGTAAACTATTATTGAAGAAGACGGTGGTTGGGTGAACGACTAGGGTGGGGAGTGTCAAGGACATGGATAAGCTTCATTTAAGAGACCACAACTCATAGGAATAGACTAAAAAGTGTAAGAAGGAATTCAATGAAGGTATTTAACCAATCGTGATTGTATTTCCCTGCCATAAGTCGTCAAAATAATATATCATTATCATTATAATCTAATATACTTCAATAAATGTCATGTTTTTAATTCAGGGTTTTGTTTTATTTTTGCATGAATATGATAGTAATGTTTAACATGTGTAATTAGAAATTTTACTAACTTTATTTATTCCTTTAGAAGTTTAATTGCATTAAATAATGTATTTTTAGGTCGTTTTTGTCTTTATTTTTCAAGTATTTAGCAATTAAATTTGTGCCAGATTAAGTGTAGTTCATTTCCTTTTTGATCTATGGCAGGAATGTAAAACTTTTCCTTAGTATTTTACATTAATTTCGAAACATGGGGCTAAAAGAGGTTCGAGCCTGATATTATTTTGTGATTTTTAAACCACTAGTTTTTCTTGCTGCAAACATCTTAATTTACAACAAATTATATGACTTATGATAGTAAGGAGACCAAATATAATGAATGATGGGATTAATTTACTAGAAGTGTTTTTCTGGACTGCTGAAGGATATTTTGTATTTAATTTGTGAGCCGTTTTCCCCTTTAATATATACATAATTGTGTACACTTTCTGCATGTATTTTTCGTTGACTATATGACAACTGAATAGTGAATTAGTGTATTAAATAATTATAAATTACTAAGGTTGTTAGCTCACAAATTATTGTCATTCCCCATTATAAGTCATTACAATAGGTAATTTACAATAACTTCATATGTTTAATAAGTACTTACAATGAATCCAGGAGTTCCTTTTGATTTTGCATGACTTTAAGTAATGTTTTAAAAAATAGTTTTTTTAACATTTACATTTTTTGCTGTTCAAGGTATTTTAATTTTACACAATATATATTTTACTGTGATTTTGTTTTATATATTTACTTTATTAACAGAGGGATATGTCTAAGATTTATTATTTTTAGAGTGCTGCAGATTATATAAGATTTTAATTCTTATTTGTATAATTGATGAGCTTCTTTTTTGAATAGTCTTAAATTGATACACCTTCAGCATATTAGCATGAGTGCTTCATTTATGATATGAATATTGAAATATTGTATCAAATATATTTAGATAACTTGCCACACAGAATGATAAAATAAATATCATAAATTAAAGGCAAGAACAAATGATTTTTATTCAAACTTATAGAGCTCATAGTAAAAAAGTTTCAATAGTAAAATAACACATTGATGAAGTTATAAAAAGTCTATATAAGTACAACTATATCATTTCTTTTTTATTATACGCTTTTAAAATTGACATATTACTGCAATTTCATATAGGTTTAGTTATTCTTATGCTAAGTTATGTACAAATTACAATACCACATTTATTTATTTGTGTTTATATTATTATGAGTAAACTATAAGTTGCTGGTAATTTAAACAATTATTCAAGTATGTATAGGTAGTAGACATGATTTAAACAATTATTCAAGTATGTATAGGTAGTAGACTTGATTTAAACAATTATTCAAGTATGTATAGGTAGTAGACATGATTTAAACAATTATTCAAGTATGTATAGGTAGTAGACTTGATTTAAACAATTATTCAAGTATGTATAGGTAGTAGACTTGATTAAAACAATTATTCAAGTATGTATAGGTAGTAGACATGATTTAAACAATTATTCAAGTATGTATAGGTAGTAGACATGATTTAAACAATTATTCAAGTATGTATAGGTAGTAGACTTGATTTAAACAATTATTCAAGTATGTATAGGTAGTAGACATGATTTAAACAATTATTCAAGTATGTATAGGTAGTAGACATGATTTAAACAATTATTCAAGTATGTATAGGTAGTAGACTTGATTTAAACAATTATTCAAGTATGTATAGGTAGTAGACATGATTTAAACAATTATTCAAGTATGTATAGGTAGTAGACATGATTTAAACAATTATTCAAGTATGTATAGGTAGTAGACATGATTTAAACAATTATTCAAGTATGTATAGGTAGTAGACTTGATTTAAACAATTATTCAAGTATGTATAGGTAGTAGACATGATTTAAACAATTATTCAAGTATGTATAGGTAGTAGACTTGATTTAAACAATTATTCAAGTATGTATAGGTAGTAGACATGATTTAAACAATTATTCAAGTATGTATAGGTAGTAGACTTGATTTAAACAATTATTCAAGTATGTATAGGTAGTAGACATGATTTAAACAATTATTCAAGTATGTATAGGTAGTAGACTTGATTTAAACAATTATTCAAGTATGTATAGGTAGTAGACATGATTTAAACAATTATTCAAGTATGTATAGGTAGTAGACTTGATTTAAACAATTATTCAAGTATGTATAGGTAGTAGACATGATTTAAACAATTATTCAAGTATGTATAGGTAGTAGACATGATTTAAACAATTATTCAAGTATGTATAGGTAGTAGACATGATTTAAACAATTATTCAAGTATGTATAGGTAGTAGACATGATTTAAACAATTATTCAAGTATGTATAGGTAGTAGACATGATTTAAACAATTATTCAAGTATGTATAGGTAGTAGACTTGATTTAAACAATTATTCAAGTATGTATAGGTAGTAGACATGATTTAAACAATTATTCAAGTATGTATAGGTAGTAGACTTGATTTAAACAATTATTCAAGTATGTATAGGTAGTAGACATGATTTAAACAATTATTCAAGTATGTATAGGTAGTAGACATGATTTAAACAATTATTCAAGTATGTATAGGTAGTAGACTTGATTTAAACAATTATTCAAGTATGTATAGGTAGTAGATATGATTTAAACAATTATTCAAGTATGTATATGTAGTAGACATGATTTAAACAATTATTCAAGTATGTATAGCTAGTAGACATGATTTAAACAATTATTCAAGTATGTATATTCTAAGTTCAAAGTTCATTGCATTGGATGTGTTACACTCAAACTCCGAATTCGGACAATGTCCGAAATTTTTACTCACTTCGCGATGTGGACAACGTGAATTACCCACGTCGCGGAGTGAGCATTTTATTCGGACATCGGCCGAAGCGAAATACCCAGAACGCGTTGTGGGTAAACGAAAATACTCAATTGCCGAAATAAACACGTTCATCGGAGATTGAGCAAAACCATAATACCCATAACCCGACGTGGGTAATCTATTTTACCCACGTCGGGTTGTGGGTATTTGTAATTTGCGCAAACGCCGAAATCCTTTTGGATATATTTTGCTTATTTGGGGCTCCATACATACTTCACAGTGATAATGGACGGGAATTTTGTAACCGGGTAAGTGGTAAAAACAAATGACTGTAGTAAAAAGATTCAACCCTAAAATTTAGTATTTTTGTAATGTTAATGGTACGGTTTTCAGGTTATTGAGAACCTAGCCAGTAAATGGAGTGCCATAAAACTAGTACATGGAAAACCAAGACACTCGCAGAGTCAAGGGTCTGTCGAATGGGCCAATCAAGACGTTCGAGATAGTCTTGTGGCTTGGATGGCTGATAACAACATCTCAGGATGGGCAAATGGTCTCAGGATCATTCAGAATACTAAGAACAACAGTTACCACAGTGGGATCAAGAGAACCCCTTATGAGGCAATGTTTGGTTCACCACAGAAAAATGGATTATTAGATTCCCCTTTGACAGCCGACTTCGTAAAAAAATAACTATTGAGGAAGAACTAGAAGGAGAGTTCTCTAAGCTTGAAAGAAGTTTTAATGATGAAGACAACAAAGAAATAAATGCTGTGGATGAAGATGCTTCGGAGATTTTGACAAGGACTGTAGAAAACAATAAACACGTAGAAAAAGAAACTATGTCCAGCGATAACTTAACACTCTGTGATATTGATTGTGACAAAGCAAACAGCTGTTTTGAATGTGGTCAGCACATACATTATGAAGTTTCAAATAACAAAGACTTAGACTTACCTTTGTGCACTCTTTGCTCAAGAAAATCTGCCATAGACACAACACGAGAAAACTGTGTAACTGCATTAAAAAGTCAGGCAGCCAAAATGTTAAAGCTTACTGAAAGAAAATTAACTCCAGTTTCAGTCAGCGATAACGTTTTGGTAAACATTCCTGATGTCGACCGGGCCGACTAGCTCCAAGAAATGTAATGGCTGTTGTAATAAATAAGAACGATGATTCCTATACCCTTGGTACAAAGCATGGAGTTCTTGACAAACAGTTTTCTAGAAACCAGTTCCAGGTAGCTCCTAATAAATTTATTAATAACATCGATGTACCTGATGAACAGCTCAATGTCCGTAAAGAAGCAATGATGTCATCCGGGTCCAAACAAGGTTTCATCAGATGTGGATGCAAGAAGAACTGTTAGGGCAGATCTTGCAAATGTGTAAAATCAAATTTAAAATGCAATTCTAAATGTCACGGTAGCACTTCTTGTGCTAACAAGTAAAGTGAATACTTTCTGAAAAGAACTTTAATAAACATTGAAAGTGGTACATGTGTGAAAAAGACTCATATAAAAGAAGACGTATTAGTATGAAAATATTTAATAACTTTTTTCTATTTTCAATAATAAGATACTTTAAAATAAATGCAATTTCAAGGAAAATTTGATTTTATTTTACTTGTTATAATGGAATTAGTGTAGGGTATGGTTATGTTTGGAGGCTTTTCAGCGTTTGCGCAAATTACAAATACCCACAACCCGACGTGGGTAAAATAGATTATCCACGTCGGGTTATGGGTATTATGGTTTTGTTTGCTCAATCTCCGATTATCGTGTTTATTTTGGCACTTGAGTACTTTCGCTTACCCACAACGCGTTCTGGGTATTTCGCTTCGGCCAATGTCCGAATAAAATGCTCAATCCGCGACGTGGATAATTCACGTTGTCCACATCGCGAAGTGAGTAAAAATTTCGGACATTGTCCGAATTCGGAGTTTGAGTGTAACAGATGCATTGGATTTGATTTTTATAAACATTTTGTTGGTTTTATCAACGATATTTTAATGCCAGCATTATAGTCCTTAACAATTTTTTCAATAATACATTTAGGGTTGTAATCGTTTTTGCACATGAGAATGACTTCGTCAATTTATTAATATGCAAATGTTTCTAGTTTCAGGCTTCCGACGTTAATGATAAATAATAAGATCTTGCAGTAGCAAAATTAAACATAAAATGTTTATATTTAATAATTAATTGGAGCAGCATTTTATTTTCATTAGATTCTTGATTTTGATCAGTCAGTTAAACTTAATTTCTTAATATTATAACGTTGACTTAATAGTATTTAAAATAATCCTTATAACATTATAATATGAGAAACTGTGTAAAGGCGTGTCCCTCTACCATGGCAAGGCCGCAGGGCGTGGCATGTTTTTGGATTTCGGTTTTTCTTTTTCATAATCTGTGTTTTCCCTTTTTGCATTCGTAAAACTTATTTTTATATTTATATATACAAATGTATATTTTATTTATTAATTATTTTTGAATAGGTAGGTATATATTCAAGATACCAATATGTTTATTGAAAATTACAGAGAAATAAATTGTTCTTCTGTAGAATATCTTGATGATATAGCATCAGTTTTTAATGATAATAACGATAAAAGATGCTTAAACTTCTTTTATATGAACGTTTGCAGCTACAGAAAACATTTTGATTCATTTCTAATTGCATTACAGTCTGCTAATCTAAAATTTTATGTTATTTCGTTGGGGTAGACGTGGCTCGGACGAGATGGGGGTGGTTTGCAACTTGAAGGTTATAGATTATATTATACATCCCATGGGAGGAACCAAAATTATGGGGTATTGATGTATGTGAGTGATAGGGTGAATGTGTGTGAATGCGTTGAACTGGAACTGGTTGACGTGTACGGTTTGACCTTGGACTTCGCTTATATGCTTATAGATGCTGCAATCTCGTAACGGTGTATCGGACGCATGACAATGACTTGGACAGTTTCATTAATTCTCTCAGCCGTTATTACGCAAATATCTTAGATACAAAAGTTACATACTGATGGGAGATATAAACGCCAACATAATTGAAAAAGATAATAAAACTGAACGGTATTTGGATGCATTATATGAATATGGTTTTATGTGTGGCATAGATACACCGACCAGAGTAGTGGGAAATAGTTTGACATGCATTGACCATATTTTTATAAAGCACCATGATTACAATACATTACGTACTGCAGTGGTGAATGACTACAATTAAACTTTGCGTATCCAGTTTAATTGTAGTTTAAACAATTAAACAATCACAGAAACCAGACACATATATAGATAAAAACATTCTTAGTAACAACATTAGGAACTGTGACTGGACTGGTTTTGAACACATAAGGTGAATGTGTGTGCAAATCTTTTTATGGAGAATATTCACAATAATCTATGTATGTGTAAATAAATCTATGAATCAGACGTCTGATTTAAGTTCACACTTAAGGAAACTAAAACCATGGATTTAATCTCAATTTAATCCGTAAGATTCGTGAAAGAGATAAACTGAGTAAAATGATTAAAAAACAACCCTATAACCTAGATTTGAAAAGAAATTTTCAAAGAATCAAAAATGAATTAAGTTGAGATATAAGACTACAAAAAAATAATTACTGTAGGGGTAAACTATTGGGATACAAGAACAATCCAACAAAGTTTTGGAATATTTTAAACAATTTGGCAGGCTGAGCTGTTAGAAAGGACATTTTTCCACTTGTGCAGTTCACAGTGAACAGATTGGAACGTAATGAGACATTGATATAAAACTGCAAGTGGCCGACGAATTTAATGAATATTTTTCCCAGGTTGGACCCAACTTGGCTGCAAACGTGAATTCGGGCGGCCAACCTGTAGTTGATATATACTCTGCTGTCAACTCTATCCTCACCCGGCGCACTGTGACTGAACAAGAACTATTTAACTATGTAACAAGATTACAAGGGGGCTCAGCTCCAGTATATGGTTGTGTATCAGCTGATTTATTGAAAGGAAATGGGGAAGCACTTTGACATCCACTTTTGCACATCATAAACTTGAGCATTAGAAGCGGTCAGTTCCCTGATGCCTTTAAAATTGCTAAAGTTATTCCTATCTTTAAAAACAGTGACGTTACTTCCATCTCAAATTTTAAGCCAATATCGTTGTTGAGCGTGTTCACTAAGGTTCTGGAGAAAATAATGAAAGACCAACTAAATACCTTATTAAATGATAACAACATTTTAACTTCACAGCAATACGGATTTAGGAAGTTAAAGAATATTTCAGATGCATTGTTTGAGGTAAGCAAAGATGTCATTATTGCTCTTAGTAAAGGCAATCGTGTGCTTCTGGTTTTTTTCCGATTTAGCAAAAGCATTTGATTCAATAGACATATCTATTTTATTTTTTCAAAAAACTTGAATGGTATTAATGGAATAGCCCTGCAATGGTTTAGGTCCTATTTTGAAAATAGAAAACAATTTGTGACAATAAATGGAGTAAGAGGAAATTTTGAAAAATATAGAATACGGGGTAGTCCAGGGCAGTACGTTAGGTCCTCTATTGTGTTTGATATATATTAATAATCTTGTTAAATTGTCCATCATGGGTAAATTCTGTTTATTTGCAGAAGATGCTTATCATTGTCTTAAATAATAAACCATACAAAATAACCATGGTCATAATATTTTGTTTCCTATTCATAATTAGTTTATTAATCTTTATTTTTCTCACTGTTGCCAAGCTTTTTATGACAAATTATTTGTCTTAAGAGTCTTCTATACCAAATTCGAAAGTCTCAGTTAAACCCAGCGCTCCAAAACTCTTGGCGTCTAGGTGTACTATGAAGGAATAGTATCATCTGTATCTGGTGTTTCGCGTGTCGCCTCAAAAGTAGTTCTCCCGCTTGTGTGTGAACTCTCGATGTAGGCTGTGTGTGACAAGGCCAGGAACATCTCTCGCTCTCTCTTTCACTCTTTGGGGGTAGCCCTGCTGCTATAAAGGTCAGTGTGCAGGGTCTATTGTTTACTAGACCGGCCTAGCCCAGAGAGAGAGAGAGAGCGAACGACCCTCCTAAGATTTGCCAACTGCCGTGCCAACACTTGGCATCCCATGTCCTTGTCCTAAAGCCATCCTGTTGCATGTTCATATGGCAAAAGCAACAAGTGGAACAGACATAAAGCACGCTACCTTCTACCTCAGATTGTTGACATGTTATTAGTATTAACTGTTCAATTATATATTATTAATAGGCCTATTAAAAGTTAATTTATATTTAATTTTATGTTAAAAATGAAGAAAAATTGGTAGTTCCATTTATAATAATATGCTCATAGACACTTATAACACATATTAAAATAAAAAATTAAACATATATTGGACATATTCATAAAGAAATATTTAAAATGAAAAATAAAAACCATTTTTTTTTTACCCAATAGTACCACAAATATATTTGTTTACCAACAAATTCTGTTTCAACACTTGCTTGCTTGCATTAATATCTCAAACTTTGACCAAAATCGTTAATTAGAAATTAGATATGTATACAGGATGTCCACCAATATTCTTTAAAGTAAAATTCTCTGCTTTTTCCAGGAATTTTCAAGAAATGTTCTGGAATTCCAGGTTTAAATTTTACATAGACTCAATAGTTTAAGTTGTTGTGTTATACATAATCAACATAAATGTAAGAAGGTTAACGCATATTATTAACAAGAAAACAAGCATAAAAAACATCAGCAAATTTTATGTTTGCTGATGTTACTTAAATCAGTAATTTAAGTAAATTGATTGTTTAAAAATGTAAGATTTTTCTTGTACGTTAGGTTTAAGTTTTAAGACTACATGTAACTAATAAAACATATTCAAATGAAGAAGACCAATGTACAAACAAATCTGATTAAATTAGTAAGATACAAATACATTACGATTAATTTTAACACAGTCACATTACTCTAGTTAACAATTTAAAAAAAATCTATGTTCCCGAATATAAGTTGAAAAAAATAAAAATGTGCACATAAATCTGAGTTCTTAATAAGAAGAATATCATTATGTTGTTAATATAGTGGTGCTTTACTTACATACATTACGGAAAGATTGAGCCCTCTCGTAACTCACTAGGACTAATAGTTTTCTTGTAATTGAGGAAGAACTGTTTGTGCTGAATATAGTGCGATTTAAAATCATAATATAAAAATAATTTAGATTTGAAACTATAGGCTACGTAATATTACTATAGTAGTTTTAGTATTTTTAAAAAGAAATTATAATAAGGAATAAAATAAAATATCATAATTGAAAAACTTTAACAATAATATAAATTGCTTTATTTACAGAGGAAAAGTTTAGTCTTACAAGCCTACTATTAATTAACGTCTACAAACTTTGAGATTAAAAAAAAAAATACTAAAACTACTATAATAATATTAAGTAGCCTATAGTTTTAAATTTAAACCCTTTTTATATTATGTTTTTAAATCGCACTGTGTTCAGCGCAAATAGTTTTTCTTCAATTACAAGAGAACTATTAGTCCTAGTGAGTTACGAGAATGCTCAGTCTCTGTAAGAAAAGTACCACTATATTAACAACATAACAATATTCTTATTAAAGACACATATTTATGTGCACAAAAAGTAGGACTCTATTAACTCAGCTACCAAGTCAAAGAAGAGAGAAAAAACTAGCTAAAACTGAACATGAGTGCTGTATTTTTATCTGAAAGTATGATAGAAAAAGCTGTCCAATTTACAAATATAAAAATAAGGAACGTTCAAGAAATGTACTATAGACCTCGTGATGCTAGGGAAACTGACATAGTAGAAATGAAATCATTGTTTGGTTTATTGTATTTGGCAGGTATATGCAGTTATGGAAAGTAGAATACCTAAATTTGTGATGGCATGGGCTTGGAGATACTTCAATGGGCGTGAATTCTTTGAAGTTTTTATTACAAAACTTATGATTTGGTGACATGAGCAGTGAAGACAGACAACAAAGAAAAGAGCTTGATAGGTCTTACAGTTTGAAGGACATTTTTGAAGAATTCACTTCTTTGTGGTTTCGAACAATTTATGAAATGTTGCCAAACATTCGGAGAAAATGTAGCTTTAAGGTATATAGATGTTCAAAAGCCTGGAAAATCTGGAATAAAAGTATGAGCTGTCACTAACTCAAAAATCTACTATTCATGAAAACTAGAAGTCTTGTTTTCCTAATAACAATAGAGGCCCTTTTCTCTTGAGCTCATCTCCCCATAATTTAGTAAAATAGTCTTGTAAAACACATAAAAAATATGGGACGGAATATCATGTGTGATAATTTTTTTACATCACTTCCCATGGTCCGAGACCTTTTGAAAAATGCCAAGATTAGTGGGCACTGTAAGGGAAAATAAAATAAAAATCCCATAAAACAGAAGAAAAAACATAAAATAAAATACACAACACTGACACAAACCAATTATTTTCAAATTATCAAATGTCACAGAAATAGGCGGACCTCCGGAAATACATCATCAGCCCAACATTATTATTTCTTTTTTAAAATTTATTTTTGTCATCTCAAAATTTTCTAAACATCATTCCATATATTACATTTTATAATAATACTTGGTACATGTGACAGTAAAATAAAACAAGTAAAATTATAAATATAATCTGTTTTTACCTTACTTGTTAATTTTTGTCTAATATTGATTTATTTGAGTACTGAGGAACAGTTGGACTGAGTCAGTCTTTTTCTGTCATGTTGGAGATGTCTGTGACATTATACATTTGTGTTATATATCATTTGTGCCATGTATTACGTTCTCCTATTTACTCCTTGCCCTCAAAGATAAGTTTGCTGAAGCCTAATGCCCTTCATAATCTCACATTTAATAAAAGTAAAATGTGTTATATTTTTTTTTATTTTTCAGATAATCAACTTTTTGATACTACTTTATCATTAAGGAATGAAAATCTACATCTAACTATTCAAAATGAAAAGCTCAGACAAGAATGCCAATCTCCCAGCACATACGGGGCAGATTTTACAAAAATATCTGCTTTAGAACACAAAATATTAAGTCAACAAGAGGAACTAACGGAGTTGCACAAACGAAGAGGTGAAAATGCACAGCTTCTTATAGACCTCAACAATAAACTTCAAGAAAAAGATAAACAACTCGGAACTGCAGAATTCAGGTAATACTAGAATTAGATGGAAGTTCTGTTTTAAATATCTATTTAATTAAAAATTGTACAGTAATTTTCAAGTGTTTAGTATTGTTTTGGTAAACAACGTAGACATCTCTGTTTTTTCTCTGTCTGAGAACAAAAAAATACATTGCCCATTTTTTATGTCACTGTAGTCGCTTTTAAAAATCAATCACTATGTGATTTATATATCAATGAAAACCAAATAATTGCTGAGTCTCATGTTAAAGAAAGTAAATGCTGAAAAATATTGAAGAAAGTACCTGATTGAAATTATTTTATCATTTTAACAGGAATACACGCGTATAGAATATGCGATACTCTTTTGTGATTTGACTTTTTAGCACCTTATAACAGACACTAAAAAGCCATGGCTCAGTAACTTTCAACTTGTTCTGATTATTTTACTGTCTTCAGAACAGCTAGTATTTATGATATTTAATAGCCTTTGTTATTTTACCATTTTATTATAAATTTATTATAATATTAAAGACTCATTTCCAATGTTTTACTTTAATATTAACATGTTTGAAAAATTCCGGAAAGATGTCATCCAGTCTGGCTGCTTTTCCAGCTTTCAGATCTGTCTGCCTTATTTAACTCTTGAATAGTGAAAGGCCTTGCAACTTCAAATGGTACTATGGGCTTCTATTGATCTTGTTATTCTTTATACAACCTTTTTGTTAGAATGTTGGCTGGCCGACTTTGAAAATTCAAAAATATGTTTTGCTATCTCCAAGGTCTTGTGTGCAGCCCTACACAGTTACTAAGAGGCTTAATAATGAACATTTTCCAGAGTAAGGATAAATTCTGCTGGCTATTGTGGATCAAATTGAAGTTTTCTATTGTATTTACCTACTTCTCTCTCACAACATAATCGAGAGAGTGCAGCAAATGACTAGCTATGACAAGGCTAGTGAAACACTAGTCTGTCGGTACTAAAGGCGTAGTGCTATAACCTTGCTCCTTGGGGACGAAGTATTGTGGAGATAGGTTCTATCATTAGTCCTCTTAATACCGACATGGCGTCCACTCAATGGTTGTCATTGGCGTGCACATTACTAGAGAAGTTTCTATTGTCCATGTTGTGTGGTAGTCAGGGTCCAGATGTTGTTTAGGGAAGAGAATTATTAGTATTTTCTCTTCCCCTGAGTATTAGCTAAAGAGGGCTTGTCAATTAGCTGAAAATCAGACCAGTACTACGTGGTTCAGATTCCACATGAAGCTGTAGGTACCTTAGTTTCTGTGGCTATTGAGCTGTTCATAAATGGCTCTAAGAATTCTTTTAGTAACAATGACTTCAGTAACAGCCGACTTTAGTAACAATGACTTCACTCGTTCATTTAAACTCATCACATTCTACCATCCCTCATATTTGCCTATATCTCTACGATAGGCGTCTTAGAAATGAGTAATGAACAATCATGTCTTAATTAGGGTAGAATAAATCTGATGCCATCTCTAAGCTTTGGTGTGAAAGTCCTCCAATCAGCTTTGTTATATCTAGGCAGGGGAAAAGATTGAACAATGGGAGTTGAATCCCCACGGATATCAAATCAGGCCTGTGTTTTGAATAGGGAAATGCACCAAGAATAGTTCATATTAACAAATCATCAGTAAGAAATAATACAATTTTGTGCATTATTGTCATAATTAATACTTTTAATACAACTACAATGGAAGTAAAAATTGTATTATTTATTTTACTAGCAATATATAAATGTTATATAACTTGTAGCTGTAAAAACATCCTTTTAATTATTACAACTAAAAGAGTTTACTAAGCCCTAATTTCCTTATATCTCAGAGTAAAAGTTACGTGAGGAACTTGTGGACTGCTAAATTCATTTGTACAGAGTTGGGCAAAAGTCTAGAATATATCTTTTAATTTTAAAACAATTGAAGAAAATGTAATGACACTTTTTAGTTATGTTTGTCCCTATACCAAACCTTGAGTCAAATTTTACTCGTTTTTCGCAAGATTGAGATGGCCCACGAGGGAAGTGTTAACGATCTTAAATGTAAGCCTACCTCATGTTATACTTTATTTTAAAGGTCTTTATTAGGGAAACACAATACTGCAAACCCGACCTGAAAAGGATCACCCAGTCAGAAAATACAGCCTCTTAAAGAATTTGTAATGTCAAAATAACTAATATTTCTCAGTTATCTGGTTGGCTATTATTTGGTTGGGGCTACTAATTACTGATTAAAACTAGTTATCATAAAATTATGCTTCTGTATTTATTGTAATTAAGTGTACCTTTCATTAAAAAGAACATAGAATTATTTCAAGAATACAATGGTGTGAAATAATGAAGTAAAAAAATAAATGAACGTACCTTAACGAACATGTGTACTAATAATCTGAAAATGTTGGTCAGTCTTATTTTACCACAAGTGTTCAAAGTGTCCACCGAATGTTTGTTGACAAGCTCCAAGAGGGTGTAGAATGCATTTGTAGCATTAGTTTTTATTTCATTAGTTATTTCCAAAACTTACTGTTCAATCCTAGCTTGTAGTTCATCTAAATCTTGAGGTCTATCTGTATAAATTTTTGTTTTTAAATACCCCCAGAGAAAATAGTCTAATGAGTTGAAGTCTGGCGATCTTGGCAACCACTTGTCAGAACCTCTTCTACCGATCCATCTATTTGGGAATGTAACATCTAAATAATCTCATATATCTCTATGAAAGTAAGGTGGAGCACCATCCTGTTGATCCTAGAGAATGTTGAAATCAATTTGCTGGTCTTGACACATGTACAATATTGCAGGCATAATTCTGTTCTGTAGACGTTGCAGGTAACGAGGTCCATTTAAAGTTTCTTCTATGAAGAATGGCCCAATTATGTTGTTCTCCAACATTCCGGCCCAAACATTGACTCTTTCTGACCACTGAGTGTTATGCTCCCTTATCCAATGTGGATTCTCATCTGACCAATACCTCCATGAAATGTTCACTTCCATGAAGAGTAAATATGGCTTCATCTGTAAAAATAATATTAGAGCAAAATCTCTTATCAGCGACTCACCTATCCATCATAATTTCACAAACTTGTAATCTCCTTGTAAACTTGTGGTCTCCTAATAAAGTATAAATGAGGTAAGCTTACATTTAAAATTGTTAAGACTTCCATCGTGGGCCATCCCCTGGCCATGCGAAAAACGAGTAAAATATGTCTGAAGGTTTGGCATAGGGACATGTACATAACTACAAAGTTTCATTACATTTCATTTCATTACACTTCTTCTGTTTTAAAATTAAAAGATATATTCCAGACTTTTGCCTAACCCTGTATACCTTGCCATTCAAAATAGATAATACAGTAAAAAATATTTTTGTTTAACTAAGTATGATGTCTGAAAACACTAGTTATAAAAATTGGCTAGAAAAACTGAGCTTCTGTCAAAACTAACGTTTTCACCTCTTAACATGTAGTTAATAACCAATTTAACAAATTGTGCTGCCCCAGTATTCATTGATTTCCTCATCCAAGACCTTGTACTTCATCAATAGAATGGTTGCTAGTTGATGAAGACTTTGGTTCACCCTGAGAAACACTGTTGTCTCAAAACATTTTTTGAACAAAATTTAATGTATTCTAAAAAAAGTTAGATTTTCAACCCCATATAACTAACTTACCTCCATTTATTAGTTTTGTGAAAATTTGTCTGGAGCTGATATATTTAGGTCTTCTAACAAGGTATATTTTTTATTTTAGCTTACCCAGAAGTTCACAAACATTTATGTCAACGAATGAGTCCCAATTGATCTTTATAATATAGTAAAAAGTAAAATATACAGAGTGTTCATAAAAAACCCCTCAAGACTTCGGGATATGATTACTTAAATGAAAACTAAGAAAAATTTTCTATAAACATATGCCCTAAAATGCTTAGTTTTCTGTCTCTGTCTGAATGTGTTTTTTACTAAATTGATCATTTCTTAATAACCCATCATGATATTAACTTCAAACCCTGTACATGCGTAACAAATAATAAGACCTAATTTAGTATAGAGTATAAATTTTCTACATTGTACCATTTCAAAATGGTGGCCATTTTTAGTTTTCAGAACTTAATATCTTAAAAAGTATCAATTTAAAAAAAAAAAATACAAGGTAGGCTTACACAAATATTTCAAAATTTTATTTCCTAAAAAATGGTACAAAAATTGTTAAGATTGAGTCATTAATCACTGATAAATTGTAAATTTTGTAATACAGTACATGCTAATTTTGTGGCAATCTTATTCAATTAGCATTTACTACATGTATTACAAAAATTACATTTTATTAGTTATTAATGATTCGATCCTTACAATCTTTGTATCATCTTTTAAGAAAATAAATTTTGCAATTTTTGTGTCTTAAAATTTTACATTTATTAAAATATTAAAACTAAAAATGGCTACCATTTTGAAATGGTCTATTTAGAAAATTGATACCCTATACTAAATTAGGTCTTATCATTCCTCATACATGTACCGGGTTTGAAGATAATATCTTGATGGGTATATTACACTTACACAGACAGATGGAAAACAAAGCGTTTTAGGACATATTTTTATAGGAACGTTTTTCTTAGTTTTCATCTAAGTAATCATATCACCAAAGTCTTGAAGGGTTTTTTCTGGCACCCTCTATATGTCAGACTAATAGGTTTGTAACACAGGTTATACATGAATAAAACAGTTAAAATACCAGAAAACTGAAGATCAAGAACATTGATATGTAAATGTGTAAATATTTCCAGCATTGTTATAAAATATATTTTTTCAGTCTTCAAGAAAATTCCAAAGTAATTGCTAGTCTTCGAGCCGAAATAGAAATGTATCAAAGAAGTAATACAGAATTAAAAGCATTAAATCAAGTTCTCAAAGATGAACACCAAGCTTTGCAGCTTGCATTTACACATTTAGAAGCGAAACTGAGGAAAATTCAAGTAAGTAATTAAGATTTAATTAATTTGGCAGTCTACGCTTCTTTTTAAGTTCTGTAATTTGTATGATACGAAAGACTCTGCCCATCTTATGAATTCCCACTCTATCTTTTTCTCTTTTCATACCTTTTTCACTACACTTCCTAGTAGTTGTAAATTTATTTCCTTTGGTCAATTAATTGAAATTACATCTTGCCCTAGTTTCATTGTCAACTTAATGTATTTACTATTGTTTGGATTATTCTTGTGGAAGTTCCAATCCTTGTTCTATCATGTTTCTTTTAAGTTACAAATGAAATAAATTTTCATTATTAATCTTTTTTACCATCACTGTAACTTGCTTGATGAAGGTGATTGTAACATCAAAGATTTTATGACATTATTTTGTGTTTATTTAGAGAATGTATTTCTTAGGTAATTCTGAATGTATTCCTGGACTATAAAGCTATAATCTTGTAATTACATGACATGTATTCTATGTAGTTCTTAAAAAAATACAAAAATGATTATTAATGTCTAGATTTAATGTGAATTCTTGTTGGGATATAAGATCGATAACCATTTAAAAGAAAGTCAGTGGGTTTTAGTTGTTTACATGTCATTAGAATAATCGACAAATCAATCAATCATTTGTCAATCAGTTCCATCCTTAGTAGGACTCTTCATCAACTTTACAATGAGGAATTTACATAAAGTCTATTAGGAAATACCATTAAGAATTGTCAAACGTTACTGCAGCTCGGGTGAGGTGTCATGTTTGTTTCGCTCACCTTGTTCCGTAGATTGGCAACACACACTTAAAACAAAGGTTTTTGGGTCCTTGAATACAAGGTAAGGAATTTGAATATAGGCAGGGTTGTATCAATGTAAGAACTAGAATTCTTCGTATATATAACCGTAAAGTTGTGATTTGAGTCTGCAGCAGTAGCCTACTTAAAGATTTGTAAAGTAAAATAAGTCACTTAACCCTTCCAGGAGTACTGTCATTCTTGAATGCCTAGAACACAAACCATTATAACCTAAAAACCGTTTTAAAAGATTAAAACAAAATATTTAACAATATTTAGAATCATTTAAACTAAAATATTACAACTTTACCTTTATAGCACAGCCCTAACCATACTCTTCTGTTTTTTTTCTTTCTTTATATTGTACTCTGATTCTGGTTAGTTAAAAGTTTAACCCTCCCAGCGTCCAGTAGTCCACTCCTTAATGTCCAGCCTTTTTTAGCTACTTTGCAGCGTTTTGTAGAAAAATGTTGAGCACACACAAAAATAAGTAAAATCTTAAAGTATTATATATCAATGTAAAGTAAACAAAATAAGCTATATTAGAAAAATATTTTTTTACCTACCTTGAGTATTGTTGATGTTATCCTTGATTGTATTGTAAAAATCAAAATTTCCCAAGTTTTGTTCAAAGTTTACACTATGCTAGTAAGAGTTATTTCACTATATAAAAAAAACCAAGATAGCAGTTTTGTTGCAAATTTTATACATAAAAAGAAAATATATACATTTTAAGGTTTATTACTACACTGAAAAAGGTACTCTATGAATTCTCTGAAACACTGACAGACTGTTAACACAATAACTGCGTTGTATAAATCAGCTGTTTTTTTTTTCTCAAGGGAATAGAGGAAATCCAAAGACGTGCGATGTAAAGTAGAATCTCCTCTATCGATTCATAAATATTACGATGTATTATTACGATAAATAACCGAGTTAACATTATAGTTTGTAAACGATTGCTTGAAGTCGACGAATCGACAGGTATCATTCAGAGCGCCGCTATTGCGGTCGAATTTTCGACAAGTAACGCCAGGAGGGTTAAAGTACCATTAAATGTATGCAAGTTTAGGCATAAATGATCAGAAAATGCCTTGATTCAGAAAATATAAAAAATTAGTTTTTTCTCATAATAAAATTAAAGTGTTTTACAATGTCCACTTATTAGCAAGGTCCTGTGTGAAATATGTATAAAAAAACACTTGAACAATAAATCCGGAAATTTTACATATGTGTAAATATTCTATACTTGAGTCAGGCTTAAATTTATTTTTTATAAAAAAGGATTCTAAAGAGATGCTAACTTCGTCTCTTGAATAAAGTCATTGTCAGCCTACCAATATCTAATAAATCATTATATGGTAAATACCTTTTGTTTTTTACTGCATCAATAATTTAAAACAATATTCGTCTAAACAAAAAGAAGGTTATAAGTACTATGTAATAATGTGAAGAGCATAACATTTATAATTACTTGTTCTCTATTTCCTGATTTTATAATTAGATGACAATTAAAGGACAACTTCGGTATGACACACTCAGGATATACCGTAACCCTTTTAGTGCTATGCCGCCTGGCCTATGGATATACCCAAAGTTCTAAGCTGTTCTGAGTGTAAACATAAAGTTTTGGTAAAACGCTCATAGATTCGTTATTTGTTGTCATAACTTCATACTTTTTGTTTTGCATTGTAAAAAAATAAACAGAGAACAGTCCTATAGCAAGAAAATACATACAACAGTATTTTTCATTTATATAAAAAAATAAATAATTTTGTTTTTATTTTTACTTTGTTTATTTTTGTAATTATAAATAAAATAAGAGTGCCTGAATATTTTTAAATATTTTTTTACCTACTCCACTGTAAAGGGCATCTAATGAAGAATAGATTTAATATATTTGCAGTTCATTTTCATAAAAAAATAAGGAGTATAGAGGAAATATAACAAATATTGTCCTCGCAAAAATTAGTTGAGAACTTAACATTTGAAACTACAATGAAATATGTTTTGAACAAACAAGCAATAACTATTCAATCATATGTATATGACATTGTACTCTTTGATTTCTATACAACAATTATTATAATAAAAAATTATTACAGTAAATGAGGTATTTTGATTTTGAAGCATCAGCTCTTCATCAATAACATTGCTTAGCAAGGAATTGTTCGCAGCAAAGTTTTTATTAGCTATGCTAAAAACAATTAATTCATTATAAATACGGAATATAAAAGTTCAAAATAAACAATTTATAAAACAAATTATTTATATGTATAATGCATTTCTGTTTAATAAAACATCATACAACTGAACAACAAAAACCAGTCACAAATTTCACAAAACAAACAGTCGAACATAACCACGAGTTTCCTTCTCGCAAAAAAAAAAAAAATATAAAAAGTCGATTGTCGGCAACCAAATGGCCATATATTGATTCTCTAATATCTTTGGAATAAAATGACATAGATAGCGGCCAGTAAAATAAACAAGCCTGTCGTTTGTGTGTGTGTGTATATATGTATATATATATATATATATATATATATATATAAAATACATAGCGCTTATTATGAAGACGCTGTAGCACTAAAAGGCATATGTGACTTTTTCCTGGTTCTAAGATCAGAATGTTATGATGTAATTGCTTTATTAACTGAACCTTCCTTTATAAGTATTACATTTACTATACCCATTATTGTTGTTACTGATTGCATATTATATCATGAGATGTTTGTTCCAACAGTAAAGAAATGCGTTAAGTTTCAACTAAAACTTTTTACAAAAATCAAACTATTTCTGTTTTTTTATCACAAAGCTTATATTAAAAATTAAAATAAAGTGAATAATCGCAAAGTCACTTTCCTATTTAAGACATGACAAAGCTGTTTTGTGTAACTCATTTTACTGGCACAAAAAAAACAAAACCAAATCAATCTCTTACAAGGTCAATGGATCCTGCTTGTTCTGTGAAGACAAAAGGTTGACATAATGGTTTTGGTTGACTGCAAACTACTTCCAGTGAACAATATAAATGGCATTGATATTATTAGTAAAATTATTGAACTTATAGATTTTCTCTGAGAAAATTTATAGTTTTGTTTATTAGTATTTCTTGGAGGGGGTCATTTTAGAAATATTTTGAGTTTTAGAAACTTACACTTTTATTGCAATTTTGAAAATTGCTAATTTTTATTTGCTAAATTTGTCCTAGTGAAGGCTAATGCTTTCACGCCAGAGAAATGTTTGCTTTCTTTTTAATTTGTATGTTTTACTGTTCAAGTGTTTTCTATTCTAGTTAGTTATTATGATCAATTCTTTCTGATGAATTATATCCTTTTTTCTTTTATACTTAAAATCAAGATTAACTTGATTCTGTACTGCTCTTTGTAGTGAATTAATACTCTAAATTTATAATACTGTATACCATTTTATAAGTAGTTATAAATAGACTAGTTTAACATACTAATACACAGACAAGGTGTCATAAGCATTACTCAAAGGCCTGAAACACACACAGTGTTTTTTTTTTCTCTGATCGGATTATATAACAACACTGAACATAAAAGTCTAGTGCTTGCACACACATCGTTAAAATTTCCAATACTGATACAGCTGTTTTTGAAGACAGTCATCAAGAAACAGCTGTTCTTTTTATTCATCTGTTTTACATGTTATAAAATAAGTGCATTCATTTAATTTATTGAGTTTGAAATGGACAGAAAGCACCTTCTTATACAAGTACAGTGGAACTCCAATGATCCAAACTCCAACTACCGAATCGCCGATTATCCGAATCTCTTTCAGATTGTCATAAAAGAAATCTTACAATCTTCAGTTTTATAATTTTGTTCTGAAAAAAAAAAAAAAAAAACTACAACAAAGAGTAGCGTTTTTAATCCTTAGAAAGATAAATCATATATATCACAATAAATAATATAATATGCCTCAATAAATACTGTACACAATAACAACATCTTAAAAGAAAAAATATCCAAATTCTGCCAGGAAACATAATGCGATAGGGATAATGTTGTCCTTCCCTCTGTTAAGAGGATGCACAACCTGGCTGCCCAAAAACGGAGAAGACAGTCAAACATGTAGAGCATATTTAACCAAGATGTTTGGCAAGCAATAACATTTATTTACAGGATGGCACGTAAATACACATAATAGTACACTGTAGTATGTCGTTAAACTATAATTAATAATATAGTAAATGCCCTTTCTTATTTAAAATATAATTTTGTATCCCATTTCAACATACACACATTTAATTACATGAAGTAATTAAATAAAATGGACTGCTTTTAGACAAATATCTGATTATCCGAATATTTGATTATCCGAATAGGGTCTGGTCCCAATTGATTCGGATAGTTGAGTTCAATTGTATATCGAAAAGGAAACGGTGAAATATACTTATTTTGGTCCATCCAATCAATCATGAAGAGATGAATTCGGAACCTAGTTTAACCTTACTAACCTAATGTAATGTAACTAACCTAAAGTAGTCCAACGTAACCTATTTTGACCTATGCAATCTAATCAACCCAATGTAACCAAACCTAACTAATTTAATCTTACCAAACCAAATGGTGTTTACATATAAAAATCTGTAGGTAATAACTAAATTCATTCTTTTTAAGGTACTCTAATTTGTCAGGATCATTTCTAAATTGAAGACACGTTTCAGGCTATGCATTCCTTTTTGCATTTTTGTCTTTAAAATTTTTTCAATATTTCATCCCAAAGAATGGGCTTTTCTTAAATAAAATGAAAGACCAATTCATTGTGAATCACAATATTGAATTAATTATATAAATTAATGTACGCCACAAAAGTTACAAATTGCGGATCAACGCAAGAAAAAACCAGCTGACGACGCTAGGAATGACGTCATGTGTGCAAGTATGCATTTGGTCCAGTGCAGTATGCATTTGTATAGTAATTAGTGGCAGTGGTTGTCTGCACAACTACCGATGGCTTTAAATAAAACAATCCTTAATTTTTCCGTTCACTGGATAACTCTCAATATACTCTCTCATGCTACAGTCGTTGAGGTGTAATCGACAAATAATCCGATCGGAAAAAAACGCTGTGTGTTTGTCAAGCCAAATACTTTGGCGTCATACACAGTTGATGTGTTAAATTAAGATATTTTGGTTTAACAATATTAACAATGCTTTGACTTACTTTTTGTAAACATTAAAGAGTGTAGATAAATTTTATTGTTTTTATAGCATAAGTTATAGATTAAATGACATTCTGTATAGAAATGTTTTAAAAATTTGATAACCAATCTTCAAACTATTCCCAGCTGGTTTCAAAGTATCCTCTGAGCTTCAGTTATTGTTCATTACACATAAACTAATATATAAGGCTTAAAGAGTTCCTGGGAAGATGTTTGAAGAATAGGAGGCTTCTCTGAAACGAGCAACGAATTGGGATTAATTTTATGATTAATGACATAATGAAATGAAATGCGTCTTTATTTAATCAGGCGAAGTTGGGACTAGAAAGTCCCTTCTTCCACTTAACCTAAACATAATATGTTTAGGCTATATTTTACTATTTTTATGTGGTGTTAAATCAATATGAAACATCCAAAAAAATAATTAATTGTATTTAACATTTACTAAAAAATACAAATGTTTTAGAATAAAACAATTATTATTCTTTAGTGATAAAGTTGTTGTGTGGATTCTCATTGAATCAAAGCTGTAGTTACAATATGAATAAATAAAAATCAAGTAGTTTGATGGTTTTGACAATAAACACTTTATTTTCAAAAGCCCTCAAGTATATATATATTAAAATTTTATTGAATAACGTTTGTTTTTTAATTATTAATTAATTAATTATTAACGTTGTATTCAAATTATTAATAGTTGTTTAATTAGCATAATACGTTTTGGTACATATACAGTATTATAAGTAAACGTCACACAACACAAATATATTACAATATAAGCACAAAATGCACAAATATATTACAATACAAGTACAAAATGCAGAAATATTATAGTGATCGATTTCGGTGAACCACGCTCACCTTCCTCAGACCAGAAGTATTCACAAAAGATTAGATCAGATTCAAATTATTAGATCAGTATACTCTTTAAAATTATTGGCTGTGTCAGATCTCAAAAAAAAAAAAAAATGAATAAATAAATAAATAAATAATAATAAATAATAATTTGGTTGTGTTCCTCTATTATTCAGTTATAATGGTGTATGGTATGTTGGACGAAAATTGGGATGGTAGTAAGAATATGTACAAAGACATTTTGTAAAAGGAAACCAAGACCTCAGTTTCCTTATACAGTTTGTGGTTACCCACGTAGCATTCTTGAAAGATTTCATTTGATATAGGCAAAGAGGCTAAGAAATCGTTGATTCAAAGTAATACTCAGGTGCTGCCAAGAAATCTCGTGGTTCGTGACGGTGGCTGGAAATATTTGTGTAGGAGGTTAGACTTAAAATATTTAGCCTATATTTTGGTCCATGTTTGTCATGGTAGCAGTCTTAATGAAGATGGCTTGGACTCTCTCCAGAAGCAGGAAGATTTTGGATAGAGGCCAAACACGAGAGTCATATTTATAACAACAGTTTCATTTAACTTAACCTCCAGTTATTTGCTTTAGTAATTACAGTTTTCAGTTTACTTCCTGCTTATTTTCAGTTTCAGGTAGGAATTATTCACTGTTACTTCAACTAGCACATGTCATCCTTCCTAACTCCATTAACTTAATGGCATGAGTAATGTATGTAGCAAACAATCTAGAATTTGTGATATTTTAATATAATTAATTATGTATAAGTTTTGAAGAGGTGATAAAATACCTATTTAGTGTTTACGATGCATAGATACTTGTCAAATCTTGAAAATTGTACTCTTGTAATTTTGAAGTTGGTAAATTAAAGTATGTGTGGATTCGAATACAAACCACTCTTGGCCAAGGATGGTAAACGTGGATTTTCCAAAATTGATCACCATAATACTTGTTCTTATATTGCAATAAATCTTTTGTGTGACATTTGCTTGTTTCGTAAACAAATATGTTTTTGGTACATTTCCATAAAAAAATTATATATATTTAGTAACAATTTTTTTGAAATAATATTCTTTAAAATAAGAAAAGTGAGCATATTAATATTTGTTTGTAGTTTAAGATTATTACGATCTATACAGAAAATTTCTTAGCTAGACGTTACTGTATTTGAATTTTCATCAGTAAGTATCGATGTCTAGATATATTTAAGTGAACATTTTTGTAGTCTTAATAAATTTGTTTGAAATATAAGGAAACTTAAAATGTATTTTTTATAAAGTGTGGTAGTTTAATTTTGCCTGTCAAAGGTTGGTCCGTCAATATATTTGAAAATAATTGATTGCAAGGAAAATCAGACAATAACAGACACTTTAAATCAGACTATGGTGTAGTTTTGAAACCAATATGAATAACATGTAAGACATAGAACAACCTTCTTTTTTCAGAAGAATAAATAACCAAGAGTATTTTATTGATCATACGCAGGACAGAACATTTATTTATTAACATTGAAAATTTATTATCTATTCTACTAATTTATTAACCAGGTAATTAAAAAGTAAAAAAGGCGTAGTAAAATTACGTAGTTCTAGAACATTGTGCTGAACATTTTTGTTTTGAAGATTATTTATTTTCAATTCACTTTTCCATTTTTCCTTTTTTTGGTGGCAGGTAGGAAAGCCATACAATGTATATAGTTTCATTAGGTTATAGAATAATGTAATATATTCACAATATCAATAAAATAATGAAATTCAGTTGGATAACCCTATCATCATCATCCTTTGACGTTTTCACTGGTCGTCCTACGCAGCCTTCTCTATTTTTGTCTATCAAAACATATAATGAATATTTCAAAAATGAGATTTTCTAAGAGGAATATGTGAGTTGAGCAGAAGTGTTGAGAAGAAGGATTAAAATATTTAGAGAAAGGTTTAAAGTGATTCCGCTACAAGAGACAATTGAAAGGAGAAAGATAGATGAATGGATGGATGGGTCATGTGAAGAGGATTGGAAATAATATATTGCTTAGGGCAGCCCTGGAGAAAGAGGAAGATGACCAAGAGGAAGACCGGGACATATCAAGAAGCTTTATTACCAGTGATCACATTACATGAAATAGGTACTGGTATTAATACTATTACATTATATTATAATGTATAACTAGGCATATTTCCAGTAAATAACAAGACAAAAACAAAGTTTCAAAAATGTCATTCAAGTGGTAAGAGCTATCTAAAAAGCATTCCAATAATTCATGTATACTGTAGAAAGGATTTTCAGTGATCCAATTATTTAATTTTGATTTGAATTGTTTCAATAACAAATTGACAAAATAATCTGGTGGGAAGGTGGGAAGACCAAGTGTGCAGAGAAGAGGAATAATGGAGGAACTCTGGATAATAATAAAGAGGAACTCTGGAGGTATAACTCTATGACCTATTTAAAATTATTTTAATTTTGGGATACATCAATATAAAGAAGAATACTTTAATGCATCAATACTAATATATATGTAGACAATATTTATATAAATACACTCAACCATACTACCATTTTGTCAAGGAACCTTCAGTTGCCAGCTGGCCTTAGTCTGAGGCTTTAACCTCACTGACATGTGATACTAATTGTAAGGAGCTTACATCTAAGCTTTAAGCAATACAAATTTGTTAATAGCAAATTAATTAAAAAAGAATCCTTTTTACAATGGTTGAACTGTTTTTTGTTTGTAGAGATTTCATACATACATTAGCAATTTATTGTCTTACATTGTATGTTGCATTGTTTCTTTGTCACTGCATATATTGAGCTATGTAAACAAACTATCATGACTTTTGTTGTATTCTACAAAACTGTACCTGTAGATTTAACATAGGTCTTGTGTTTAAATTACAGCATGTACAATTGTAGTGTGATAGTAAACTGGTCAGTTACTTTTTAAATTAAAAAGTTTTGTTTCGATATTAGAATACTTATGTAAATAAATGTGTTCAGACTAGGCTTTGAATATATCGGACCAAAATTCATAAAAATAAGCTAACCAAATAAATAAAATTGCACAATAATCTAGGAAACTTTTGTCAGCATTCAAGTACATGTAGCTGGCTATTTGTAAATAATTATGTTGAATCTTTAAATGACTTCAGCTTAGAACTAGATAATGTATTATGTATAATGTATTATGTATAATGTATTATGCAGCTTCAAAACTTATTCTTATTAGCTGGTTATTCAAAGGCAACTGCCAAATATGTATCTCTAAGTTGGGGTGGTATGTCTTGCTGCTACAAACTAAGGCAAAAACATCTAACTGATAACTCAGTTGTGACAACCCCTCGTGGGAAAGTGTGAAAACCTTTGCTGGCGAACAATGGTAGTGATAGTATCACCAATCATAGGGCCATTCATTCCACTGTGACTTGCAGATTAATTGTTCAAAAATAACTACATTAATCACGGTTTCGATAAAGGATCACTCTTGTAGTGTCCCACACAATAATGTGGTCTGTCTTCGTGTGCTGATCACAGTCAGTCGTAAGTTTCTCACCAAAATAATTAAAAATTCAAGCATATCTTTAGTTTTAATAGAAGAAGATTGAACACATTTTGTTTCCAAATATGGGTCTAGTAATGTGTTTTGTTTCCAAATATGGGTCAAGTAATGTGTTTTGAAATTATTTTAACTCACTTCCTTTATGTTACTTTTAAAGAGAGCGTTAATAAAATGGAATTTTCAGTTTTTAGTTCTTGGCTTTAAAATAAATATTTCCAAATTGTCATAGTTAAAAAAATACATGTAATGTTAATATAACTTCTTCACATAGTAATATCTTCCTTATTTTGTTGTCAGTGGGTTTTGCTCTAAACTCTAAAATTTAATTTTCTCTGTGTCAGTATTCATGCGGCTGCCAGGAAGTACACTGTAACATCAGTGTTGCTCATTTATCAAAGAAAGGTTTTATTATAGACAAATAGAAGAAAACAGGATGATTTGAAGAAGTAAAAAAACAGCTTGATTATTTATTTTAATTAAAGTTCCTAAAGACAATTAGTCAAAACCTGGATTTAACTTCAGATATGGCAATGGACGGGTGGGCCGATACCTCTGTGCGAGTAAGGGTGGGTGGGGGGAACCACCCACACACTCATACATGTACATGTGTTTTTTATGAAAAAAAGTAAATGTAGTTTTACATTATAAAACTGAATATCGTTTTTCTTCCTAAGAGACACACTTTTACATAATATTAGAAGTGGGGTAACGGGATTGTAAATAATTGAAATCCTAAGAAGAGTGAAAAGATTTATGACGTTGTATATCGTTTTTGTTACTTGCAACTGATAGCTAGTACAACAAAATTGTTATAGATGATTCTAAGACAGCCAAAAGTCATGTAATTAGTTGCTAAATATGAATTACGAATAACATTATCAATTACACAAATGTCTTGTTGGGAATAGTTAGATCATAAAAAAAGTGGAAAAATTACCAAAAGCACAGTAATCTGTCATGGCGGCCAAGATGTTGCAGGGCAGGTGCAGTGAAGATGAAAGTCCAGACATTAGTTCGCCAACTATGTCACTCCACCATAAAATACCTCTCAACTTATACCATTTGATTCAACGTTCTTTCTTCTTCTGTATATATTTTTTTCATTCTATTTTTATCTTATTGATAACTGTTACAAACTAAGTTGTTCGCTTACACTTCCTGTGTCATGATCCAAGTGAAAAAATGCAACCCTTACAGAACATTTTTTGAAAAAATATATCCAGTGTACAGGGCAGGGAGAAGTTATACCGTTGGAAAGAAAATCAGTTTCCTTATTCATCAATAGAAGAACAAACTATTTCCGCTAAATACTCTCAGCTGCAGCCTTTTTCAAGGATGAACAGTTTTAGTTGTGTTTTGCGTTTGTGTTTAGCTTGTCATTTGTTTATCATTGCACATAACCTCTCGATATGTAGAGGACATTTTAAAATCAAATTGTACTAATTTCTTTGTGCTATATTGATTAAATAATTTGTTATATTACCTCAAAGTTGAGTTACATATTCTGTGTCATGATCACCGATAGAGTTCAAATTTCTTATATACCTCCCGTGTCATTATCCCTGATCTAGGGTTAAGGATTAGTGTAAAAGATTTATTTAAACACTTGATGAAGGAATTACTTTCTTGATGAAGGGATAGATCTCTCTGTTATTACTGGAGCATGATGCATATCTCAATAACAAATAAAGAAATGTATTAATATTTGAATTAAAATACTTATATTCACAAGTAAGAATTTGTTTTGAATCCATCACATTATGACAGTAACATAAAAGCTAGTTTAATTTATGAGTTTCAAAAAATAAAAAACAATGGAGAAGATAAGAATGTGTGAAACAAGATTTTTTTAAATGAGAGCTGACCTTGACCTACTCATTCCTCATAGACTATTTATCTGTGACAGGCTGTTATTCGAACAAAGTAAGAGGATAAACAGTACAGTAGAAGGTGAATATTGATAAATATGTCCAATTCAGGTCAAAACTGCGCTAACTCAAGTTCTGATGCTTGCCAATTAGACATTTATTCAAAATGATTTACCAGATCATACCTCTCTGATAAAACAAAACATCTTACAATAAAATTACTCAGTCAGACTTTTTCTTATTTCTTAAAAAAATCCTTGAAACCACACAACATTTTTGTCAATTGTGCTAATAAAACATAATGTTTAAAAATAAATTAAACTGTTTGTTTTGGTTAGTTAAGCTTTTTGGAGCATAAGTGATATTTGTTCATGTTTTTTTTATACGTTTAATTCTTCAATCTTCAATGTTTGACAGTCATGCAAATATTTGGTTTCACAATAAGAGCAAAACATCTATACAATCAGGCAGTTCTGATAGGGCTAAGAAGCTCTTTTAACACTTAACCCAGGGAATCATATGTAATAATTGTTTTTAGCCACTGCACCGGTATAGTGTAGATAAATAATGTAAATAGCAATTTTTTATACTATATGTGACTAATTGGTTGAGAGATTAAAATCAATCTCTCAAATCAAATTAAAGGTATTTAAATCTTTTAATTGGTTGATTTTACAAATCTGGTAAAGTTCCCAGAAATAATTTGTGGCCTTCGAAGTCTTGACAGTATCATTAATTTAAAATTTGTCTTATATTTCAGGATGAAAACCGAGAGATCATAGATCGCTTAAAACAGTACAAGTCAAAGGATGCTGAGAAGATGAATGAGGAAAATGAAAATTTTGTGAGGTAACTTCAAAGAAGAAGAAATTGATTTAATATGTATTAAATTTGTATTGAAATAAATATTATATTTGTAATGAGGACAGTAAAATACATTTCTATAGATTACATGGTATAAAACTGCAAACTATGATGTAAAACTAGTTGTCAGTAACTGTCCACTGTCTGGTTCGGCCATTAATGATAGAGTAGGTACTACAATCATCAGACTTCCACTTTAGTTATATATATAAAACTGCAAACTATGATATGTAAAACTAGTTGTCAGTAACTGTCCACTGTCTGGTTCGGCCATTAATGATAGAGTACTACAATCATCAGACTTCCACTTTAGTTATATATATATAAAACTGCAAACTATGATATGTAAAACTAGTTGTCACTAACTGTCCACTGTCTGGTTCGGCCATTAATGATAGAGTACTACAATCATCAGACTTCCACTTTAGTTATATATATATAACTGCAAACTATGATATGTAAAACTAATTTTGTCTGGTTCGGCCATTAATGATAGAGTACTACAATCATCAGACTTCCACTTTAGTTATATATATATAACTGCAAACTATGATATGTAAAACTAATTTACGATTCAGTAAAATACTTAAAAGAGCAATTAAAATTGTAATATAAACATCATGGTTAGGAGTAGTGACATTATTTTTATTAGGAGTGGTAACTAAACTACAATCACTTTTTACAAATCAAGAAACTTGTATAAATAAACATCAGTTAATTAAAAGCTGTTACTTAGTAAACTGCAAGTATATGCACATAGTGCTTAACTTCTCATGGAGTGCTATATAACCCTAATATAATCAAACAGTTATATTAGGGCTAAAAAAGCCTTAATATAGCCTTAGGTGGCTCTCTAACACCTAAACTGGATTTATATTTTATATTTACTGGATTACATTAAATTATGTTCTTTGTTTACAAAATAAATGATGTAAATATGTACCACCAAGAATTTCGCTAGTCCGAACTGATTGTTTCTAATAATTTAAATATTACAAATTGTTAAAATATCTATAAAAATCTCTCTCCAGTTCTTCCAAATTGCTTAGAATTGCATTGTAGTTTTGTGACTTATAGTTACATCTTTTTTATCTTTCTTAATGGAATTATTTATGTTCTTATTTACATTACTACACACACTCTCACTGATATTTAAAAACACAGTTCAAATATTAAAACCCGCTAAAAATTTAAAATGCAAAATAAGCTATTTAAACTGGTGTTCCAGAACATTATGAGGCACGGCCATGCATGACAGTCGATGTCATGCATGGCATGTGAGGATGGGACTGTAAGTCACAAAATTGAAAAAGGATTCCAAGCAATTTGGAAGGAGTGAAGACGGATTTTTACAGGTATAATAGCGTGAGACTTTTGTTAAATTGTACTAAATTAATTAATTCAATTTTGATCGCTAAATCTATAAATAAAATGTTAGAAGAATAATTATTCTGTTTTAACCCTTTCAGGAGTAAGGAATAAATGCTTGTAAAGAGTAATGACGTTCTGGAATGTCATGTCTGATATAGGCTCAAAAAGGTTATAAAACGTCATATGTAGGGTTTTTTTACTAATTTTATTTTTATTGCTTTAAAACATGTATAACGGTCTTCGGCAATATGGAAATATTATTCTGCGAAAGAGGAAGTATGATTCGAGCGAGAACAATTCACACACTAGAGGTATGGAGGGGCTTTTTCCATGGGTGAGGTAGGCATTCAGACAACCACAAGAGTGGGCGTTTTGGCCTTCGCACTAAGTCTATGAGTAAGAGGGGATGATACTCTCGCTAACGATCAGCTGACAAACACAGTTCTCACAAAATATCAGCTGGAACTAAACATTGGCGTGTAAGTCCGTGAAAGGTATTGTTGTCACTCACACACAGTTACACGAAGCAGCAATAAACATCCACTACCCATGATCTACTGCCTGGCATTTCCCTCGCTCCCTGCGGAATCTTCAAGGTCAACAAAAATGGTGCCACAACTCTACAATAATCGCTAAATAGCAAAAACACACTACATACCAGTGTCCTAACTGTAAAGTAGCATTATACGTATGCGCCTGTTTACAAACATTTCATACAAACAAAAAATTTAAAATTGTTAGTAAATTATTTTTTCTTTAAATTATTTTGATAATTGTGAAATTTTTATTTAGTACATAGTAATAAAAACTGTTGAGATGGAAAAAATACTTTTTTAATTTTTTACTCCTTAACGTCATTTTTGTGCTCAAAATGTTACTACTCTAGGCTAAATAGTGATTCCATAACATTTTAAGACGGCATTATTCCCTAAAGGGTTAATGCACAATTAGTATGCACATGTCGCACATAATCATGAAAAATAAATGCAAAACAACTTACATCAAACTAATAAAAAATGTAAACTGAACATAATGTTTCAGCATAACAAAATTAAAACTGGTATAACTACAAAGTAATACAAGTATTTTAAATACAGATAAGAAGAAACCTAGTTCATCTGAAAATAACTGTCTAACCCAGAAAGGAGCGAGTGGCGCTGCAAGGCAAAATATCTGTGGTGTAGTGATCCAAATGATTCAGAAATCAGAAGGGACACGAGAGCCGGATAGATGGAGAATGAAATAGGCATGTGCGAGGCGAACAACTGAGAGCACAGAAAGAGAGAGGGAGCAGAAGGAGCCGATTGAGACAAATGTCAGAGTATGAATCATATAGTGGTCATACGCTCTTCTGGCTCTCGCTGTTCTTACCTCTCGCACTGAATAGGATAGTTATGCCACCTCCATGAGCGAATATCGGCTCTTGCAGAGTCGACTCTTTTCAGCTAATGACCCTTGACTCATTCGATTAACCTACTGAGTTGCTAAAAAGTATCCGTCTTAGCCATCTTAGAAGAAAACAAATTTGCCTTGAACTTCATGCTTGTTCGGGTGGATGGGGTGGTCTTCATCATTTAGATGGAGTTGGGGACAGTCATATGTGTTTGGTTTAATGGAATGGCCTTAAATTTATTAGGTTCTTGGTAGGTGGGATTGCTGTCAAAATACGTAGGCAAGATGTTTGTCACTAGAATATGTGTTTGGATGGGTTGGAAAACATGTGATTTTGCGTGTTTGGACTGATAGAATAGTCTTTATGTCTTGTGTGTTTTGGTTTGGTGAGAGAGTCTTGAAATGTATGCCTACATAGGAGGGTGGGATAGTCGTTATTCGTGTTTAGGTGAGTCGATTTCATGCGTATTTGGGTGGACGGAATGGGTGTCTAATTAATTTAGTATTTTAATATTATTACTCAAATATTAAAATATTACTCAGTGAGTGTTTTTTAGCTGTAACATTTTTGGCATATTGTAAACCGCAAAATCAACAACAAATTTTTAATAGGGAAAATTTTCTTGTTTGTGGAGAGAATTAAGAATACATAGTAAAGGTTTTTGAAAATAGCCAACATTTTCCAATTTTTCGGGTCAACTCAATGTTTTCTTATAGAACACCTAATATTTAGTAGTAATTATGGTTAGTGAATATAATTTTAAAACTTGTATGCGTTGTTGATTTTTTATATTCCTAACAGTATACGAGTTACATAGACCTCAAGGTCAAGTAACATATAATAGGTAGGCCTAGGCCTATCTATTATAAGTGAACTGGTAGACTATTATCATTGCTAGCTGTTAATTAGAAATTCATATTTTTAACTGCTCCAAAAACAAAGGAGTTTTTCCCATTTTAAATTTGTTGTCAGCATTACTGTACAGTTTACAAGATCCACAATGGTGCCACAATGATAAAAAACACCTTGTAAGTTATATTTAATTGTTTATGAGATGAAAAGCTGTGATATATGTAATATTTCCATTACAAAGCCCTATATTAAAGTATTTTAAAACTATTTGATGGTGTTTTACAAATGAATATTGAATCAAAAATGTTGCATTATATTTTATTCACATCTTACTTCATTGACATTTTATTCATTTGGTTTGTATATTTTTGTATATATAATATATCGTATGGGTTTTTTGTCAGCTACCATTGAGTAATTTTTTTTCTTTAAGTTGTGATATATATGCAATATATAATATGAAATAAAAGTGATCTCCTGTCACAAAGCTAAATCCAATCTATCGAGCCATTTACAACTTGCCTCACTTATTCTGTTTATACTAGCTAATCCCTCCGTGAAAGAACGCAGGGGACACTCTGTAATTATGTGATCCATTGTTTGGATAGACTCCCCGCAATCACATGACTGATCTAGTGTCAATCCCCATTTATACTTCCAGTAGTTACATCTACCCATGCCAGTTCGGAACTAATTCAAAAGTGTCCATTCCCTCTGAGGCAGGTTCATTCCACCTACAGGTATTGATGGAGCATTAATAAGGAACTTATTGCGTCCATCAAAACTGTTCCACGCTATGGCCCAGCTAGTATTGGGCAAAAAATTTGAACTGCTCAACTGGGAAGCAGTACGTAGAGGTGGGTTTCGAGGTTTTAAGTAACCGTTCTGACGAGGGACAGCCTGGGTAATGAGGAGGTGCCCCTCCTAATTCAAGATATTATTGAATTCTTTAAGTAGTGCCTCCTGACGTCTTATCTCTGGAGGAGCTATATTGCACAGTATCAGGAGTCAAGGAAGTGGAGTTGCCATGAGAGTACCACTCATAGCTCTATTAAGTTGGACATCAATCACTTTTGTATGTACGCTATTTAGCCATACGGGAGCACTGTATTCAGCAGCGGAATATACCAGAGACAAAGCAGTTGTACACAGGACGTGTGCGTTGGCTCCCAAGTTGTTCCAGCTGTATGATGTACTACATTTGCCCTGGTTTTAATTTTAGCAACTGTTTTTTGAATATGTCTTTTAAACATCAGCGATCAATTAAACGTTACTCCCAGGTACTGTGGATGATCATTATGATTTTGTGGATGATCATTTACACCATTTAGAAAGATGTTCAGTTTTCGATTAGCCAGTCTGTTACTTAGGTGGAAGCAGGCTACTTCAGTTTTTGATGGGTTAGGATTTAGCTTCCAGATTTTAAAATATCCTTCAAGGGCTGCAAGGTCACTTGTGAGTGTTTCTTCAGTAGCTGTGAAGTCCTTATGTTGGTAAGCTAAAGCAATATCATCTGCATATATAAACTTTCTAGACTATGTTGTTGGGATGTCAGCGTTATACACGTTGAACAAAATTGGAGCAAGTACGGACCCCTGTGGCAGACCATCCTTCAACTGCCTTAAAAGAGCTTTCTTCATGACCGAGATATACTTTTATTAGCCTGGCACTAAGCATTGACTCCAAAAGTCGCAAAAGAAAGGGACAAGGAAGGAGGCTCTAGAACTTTAGCAACAAACCTTTGCTCCACACTGTGTCATAAGCTGCTGTGAGATCAACAAAAGCTGCGATGTTTTAAATTTCTTTTCAAACCCATTCTCAATAAATGATGTCAGAGCTAGGATCTGGTCACTACAACTGGAACATTAGAATCAAGAATGGGTGATATTCTATTGTATAGCAGAATATATTCTATTGTATCCAGCAGCTTATAACAAACAATAAGAAGAGATATTGGGCAATAAATTTCCACTCGTTCAAGGTCTTTTCCAGTCTTCAGAATAGCTACTACAGTTGACTCGCGGTAGTCCGACACTTAACAGTCCGACGCGGTCAACAACCTTCGTTTCCTGTCTCAACAGGATTGACGCATCGGTATTTCCGTGTAGCATAGTGCAGTACAAGTGCTTCTTCCTTTTTATTTAGTGTGTGAAATTTGAACAGTTTTTGTGTACTGTGGCATTGTAATTGTAAATATGTAACTGTAATTGTATTTAAGTATATGTAAGTGCAAAGTAACTGTATGTAAGTGTAAATACTGTAGTTAAGAGTTCTGTACAGTATATTTGGTGTGGTATATGATGGCGAGCACAAGTGGAACCAAACGTAAGCATAAAACATTATCAATTTCAGAAAAGTGGGACATCATTAAGAGATATGACCGTGGCGAAACCCCTACGGTAATTTCTCAAGTGTTTGGCATAGGCCGGCCTACAGTTTATGACATTGTAAAAAATAGGGAAAAAATTGAAAACTTTATAAAATCTGCCGAGGATAATTCAAACAGAAAAACGATTAAAATGAGTGAATTTCCTCAAGTTGAAGAAGCTCTTCATGCGTGGTTTCGACAAGAAAGAAACAGAAATGCCCCAATTTCTGGGGATATTTTAAAAGAAAAAGCAAAGTTCTTTTATCGTGAAATAACTAATAAAGACGATTTTCGAGCAAGCGATGGCTTTATTTGAAAATTTAAAAAAACGGCATGGTATTCGGTTTTTGCAGATGAGCGGAGAGAAACTGTCTGCCGATGAGACAGATATTGACAACTTCATCACGCGCCTAGACACAAAAATTACTGAATTGGGCCTAACTGCCGAACAAGTTTACAATGCCAATGAAACCGGCCTTAATTGGCGGCAACTTCCAACCAAAACGTTTGTAACAAGGGATGAATAGAATATTGCCGGCAGGAAACTTTTAAAAGAAAGGATCACTTTGATGGTGTGTTCAAATGGTGCCGGGAATCATAAGTTAAAACTGTTAGCTGTAGGTAAAAGTAAGAAACCTAGGGTGTTTAAAAACACCAATCTTGAAACTCTTCCAGTGGTTTATATGAACCAAAGTCGAGCGTGGGTGACCCAAGAAATCTTCCTAGACTGGTATAATAATCATTTTGTCAAAGAAGTAAAACAGCATTTAAAGGCTAATAATCTGCCATTAAAGGCTCTTTTATTATTAGATAATGCTCCTGGGCATCCAAAATCAAAAGAATTAAAAGCAAAAACAGCCGATGGATACATCGAGGTCATGTATTTACCGAAAAATACAACTGCTCTGATTCAGCCAATGGATCAGAATGTTATCAAAACTCTAAAGGCGCATTGCAAAAAACGCCTACTTATGGATATTGTTTGCCAACCAGATGCAGACATTACAACACTGAAAAAGTTTGACATTAAGGACGCTATTCTTAATGCAGCTTTTGCGTGGCAACAAGTCCAGCCATCAACACTTATAAAATCCTGGAAAAATGTTTGGCCACATAACCCCCTCCTTCAAAATAAAGATGATGAAAACCAACGGGAAGATGACGACAACACCCAAGATAACAATCGTGTAGTGGAAGAAACCATTTTACTTTGTAATCAAACTAACGTCCAACAAGAATTATCAGAAGAACTAATAAGATGGGTGTTAGACGATAACCTGGGTGCAGAACAAACAGATGAAGAGATTCTGCAAGAAATTATAACACAAAACGACACAATTGAAGAGGCTGTGGAGACGGAGAAAAAATACGTGATCAGCTGTGATGAAGCTTTGTCTGCTGCCAACACTTTGATTCGCTGGTGTGAGGAATGTGACCTAGACGTCAACAACGTTTTAGTTTTGAAATACGTTCAAGAAAAAGCGATTAACGAAGGTTTGCGTACAAAGAAGCAGAAGAAAATAACAGATTTTTTTCATGTTTAGTTTATTTACTGTTTTGCAATCTGTTCATATGTGTGTAAGTACAGTACAAACTTTGCTATAATACATACAATCCTGTACTTTTAATGTAGTAAATACAGTTTGTCAATTTCTTAAAATTATCCGCATTAATCACTGTACTTTATTTTTAACCTAGACCTTTGGTCAATACAGTACGTATTTATTTTATGCACATAAATATTCACAAACAGTATGAAATAGGTTTGTTAATACAGTACTGTACATACCTATTGCTTAAAACTATCGTATTTGTTATTGTTTTAAGTTTAAACATCGAATTCAGTCATGATGGGAGGTACATTTGGTAATCCGACGTTTTTGGTAATCCGACACCCTACTGGTCCCGTGACTGTCGGATTATCAAGAGTCAACTGTACTTTTGATCACTTGATTGCTTTTGGCAAATTGCCTGTAGCTAATATCTTATTGTAGACTGCTTGAAGTCATTGTTTAACTTTGTTACCAGCATGTAACAGAAATTCCGGAAAGGTACAGTCAAGACCGGCTGCTTTCCCTTCTAGTATAGAGGAAATCGCCCTGTCTGTTGTTCCTCCATGAAATTTCTTGTGACTTCCAGGAATGCCATTTGACTCTTTTTTTATTTCACCCAGCTTGTAAAGCATGTGTTTGTCTGAAGGTTGGCGAGCAACTTTGATAAGCTGACTATCGGTTTAGCTATATCAGAGGCCTTTCGAAAAACACTTCTATTTGATTTGGAGATTTACCAGTTGAGAGTTTCCTTAAAAGTGACCACGCTTCAACTGCTGTGGGTAAAGTTTATATCTTCAAAAGTTTTCACCCATTTTTCTCTTTTGGCACTTTCTAGAGAGTGCAGCAGCAGATTAGTTGTGTTGGAGCATTAAACTCCTTGTAAAGGTCATCTGATTCCTTACTCCATCCTGGTATATACTCCTTTCTGTTTCCTCTTGGTATGCAATTCTTAGCAATTAATGAGACGAGATTTGTAAAACGATTGTAATTTCTTATTCTAGGAGGAATGAACCTGATGCTATCATCAAGCCTGGCCTCCAGTGTGCTTTATTAAAATTCCATCTAGGCCGTGGAAAAGATCGAATTATGGGAATTTGGATCTCCAATGAAACCAGTACTGGCCTATGTTGAGAGTGGGGAAAAGTATCAAGAACTTTCCTGATTGGTTTTGGACTTGATGATCGTTCACATGAGCAGAAGCTTAAGTCGGGAGAGTAACCTCGCTGCCAACGAGCTGAATAAAAAGTGACTGAATCTGTAGCATCAAAGATCAGGAAAAGGTTGTTCATTTTAGCCCAGTCAACAAACTTTCTGCAATTCTCATCGTCGGTGTTTTAGCCCCATTGGCTATGGTGACTGTTAAAGTCCCTCACATAAGAGGATAGGATGTTCAAAACTTGGAAAAATCCTATTGTCAGGCCATTGGATGTTAGTAGGCATTTACTATTGTAGTGTCTGACACTTGAATTGCCAAGACAAAGATGTCACCATCAGAGCTCTTGTGGGTAACTGACACACTGTCAATGTCATGCTTCACCTAAGTTGAAATACCATATACTCTATGCCCTATAGCATCAACAAGTATGTATCCAGGAATATTGCCTCTTGCACTATTATTATCTTCAATGTGGGTTTCTTGGAGTGCTAAGATATCAACATTGTTTTCATGAAGGGACCTACTGATGCACTCACTCTTAATCTTGCTCAAGCCCTCAGCGTTAAAATGCACTACTTTTAAAACAGAACCTATTAATTTAAAATTAGCTTGGTTCTCAAATGAGCCTTTTTTTATTTCATGTGGCAGCTCCCATAGCTGGGAGATCACAAATTTGTGACAGTCCAGCTACCAGATTTGTTGCACGTTTAGAACTACCCAGGGGTAACGTACAGCTTTAAAGATTTGCTGTTGATGCGAACAGCATCATCCCCCATGTTTTTTGTATAATATACCTCTATCTGTCCTTAAACAAAACATAGCTTTAATGCTGTTATTTGTTGTCAAAGAAATTATTGATTAACGGTTTTTTGTTAATGCACGGAGAATACTATTGATAACATTACTATAATTCATATTCAAAGATATTAGCTTGTTTGTTGTAGCTTCAGGGGTAAAATATATTATTGTAAAACTTCTTTTGTTTTGCATTTTTGAAGGTAAATTTATAAACAGTTTGAAGGTAAAGTTATAGAATTTTTATTCTTAGTTTTGACACATAATTTTGTTTATACTTTTGTTGAGAATTCGACCAATAAGTAGGGAAAAAGACAGGAATTTCAAATGGGACGTTTAGTATACACCCTGCATGCATATTAGAAATATTTTTGTGAAATATTGGTCCCCTCTAATTATTTTGATACTGTATATTGTTTTTTGTATTTTGGTCAAAGTCTGCTTTGACGATGTATCTATCAACAATTTGTGAAGGATTAACCACCAATTCCATCATCAGCCAATCTTTATGGTATCAATTTAGGTATCCATAAAGAAATATTTTATAATTTTTCCCATATTACATATATTACTTATGAGGAGACTAACAATTGTTGTTTGAACACCCTTAAATCACAACAACACTTATACCAATGGTATTTAGCTCTCTACTATATCCATGGTTCGTCTTCTCTGCAAGAAAATTCAAAGTAGATTGTCTTATCAGAATTTAATAGAAGATTGTCATTATTAAGAAATTTATTTATCTGGGAAATTGAAGCATATTCATGCCAGAAACAGGGAGGCTGATATCATCAGCATATATAGCATTCATTAGCATAGCATGATCTTGTGATACCCAAGGTGGATAACCCCCCTCCCCCCCCACATTACTACCTTTATAAAACTTTATTAACTTTGTTTGTTTGTGGTAGAAAGATACATTTAACAGACGTTATTTGAAGTGCTTAAATTGTGGAAACCAAGTTGTGAAAGGAAAAGTAAATTCATGCTTTATAGTATCTGTACATAAACTATTGAATGTAAAAAACTTACATAAATTTAAAAAATACAATATTTTTATACATAATAGTCCTATTAACATTATTATTACAATATCATACAACCTTATATTAGACCATTAGTTCCAATTCCTGCTTTACATTGAGTAATGCCAAAATGGGCATGACATTTTATTATTAAAGTTTTAAGAAAAAAATAAACATTTTGAAAGGAAAAGTTTTAGTTCTCGTATTTTACTACAGGCCTAAATATTTTGCCTACTTTGATTTTATACATTTATGTGGTTAATTAACTCATTTTGAATATGCAAGAATTTACAAAATGTACTATTTTAAAACCTCTTTTTATTTAGAACCTCTTCTTTCTAACTTTGTTTTCTGCAAACTGAGAAAAACCTTATCAAAATAAATATCTTTGGATACACTGTTTTCAGTAGATGACATTGCTAAGCTAACAAGTCAAGCTAGGCTCATAGTAGATATGAGAAAACTGTTAAAAAGCTTGAGTTAGTTTTTCTCTCATAAAAAGCAACAGAAACACACAATATTAGGTAAAATCTTAATGCTAACTGAAGTTGAATTGTCTAAAATCTATTATATTTAAATGTCTGATTTTTGCCTTAAAAATGGTAGCAAAAGTAGATGTATCATCTTGTTTTATTGTTTTCAGGGCAATCTCTTTACTTATTTCGTAACTTGACTTCACAGCTGAACAAAGATGTACTGAATGAAGATTTATTTTTGAATAAAACTGTTTTTGTCAACATATTCATCACTTGAATAACAAATAAAAACGTTTAGGAAAATATTTGAACTGTAAATTTATCATCAGTTGGTATAAATGTATTACAATTAATTATTCTCAATATTACTGTTCTCTCTCTCAGGAAGAAGAATGCAAGGATGCAGAAAGAGCTGGAGGATGCTGCGAAAGACATGCGGGGGCTCTCCCCGGATAGCCTCCCTCTTAACAATATTGGCCCTGTATTAATGGGTGGCTCATCAGTGCCTGCCAATCCTTCAATCAAGTTTGTAAGATGTTTTTCTGATAATTTACTTATTAGTGATGTTTTAATATTTTCATGTTGTTATTTACCATTTTTCGTCATGAATAATTTAAGGTGATCCAGTATATGTGGGTGACAAATAATATCCAAAATATATTTAATAATATATGGTATGTTAGTATTATCAAATTTGTTTGCTCCCTGCAAATGAAATTTAATTTTTAAAATCAGCTGTCATTAAAAAAAGCAGTCTTGTAACTTGTGTTATATTGGTAGATTATTGCTTCAGCTAGTTTGAACACGACCTCTGCAATCTAACTCCATTATCAGGTGTAACATATTAACTTAATATGCATGACATAGGCAAGTGTGCAGTCTTGTAACTTGTGTTATATTGGTAGATTATTGCTACAGCTAGTTTGAACACAGACTCTGCAATCTAACTCCGTTATCAGATGTAACATATTGACCTAATATGCATTACATAGACAAGTGTGCAGTCTTAGGAACCAACAGTGCTCAATTTTGGTAAATGTATTTAATGCTAATGCCTCCAGGTCATTTGAATTTTTTTTTCTTACTATTGAGTTGACATCATCTGCGTAGAGACAGATGTCATTAGTTAAATCATTAGAAGAAATTGCAGGTAATCCTTTAATGTAACAAAGAAACAGTAAAGGCCCTAAAATAGAGCCCTCTCCAGGGAGTCTCCACTCCATTAAACTTAGCTTTGATTGGGTAGAAATTAATTGATTATGACCATTGATGTGTTCAACTCCAACAAATTGCATTCTGCTTTCTACTCTCGGGTCAAAAAGTATAGGTATTCGAGTTTGAGCATTTACTGCTTTGAAACCAGTGCACCTCAAAACATGAAAGTTACATTACATTTCACAAATTTATAAATGCGTATTTACATGTAATTTAAACATTTTTAATGAGATTTTTATTTATTCTTAAAACAGTTTGAGAGAGAAAAGAACCTGTTTTTTGGCGTTTTTAAGACAACGCCTAACTTAAAAAATTTTTAATATGAAAACTTCTAGTCCAATCGTTATGAAAATTTAACAGCTTGTAGACCATATATTTTTACATCTGTTTGTTTGTTTACATCCAATCTGTTCATCCCAGAATTTTTACTCAATTAAAAAAAAGTTGTAAATTTATTTTATTTTTTGATTGGTTGAAGTTAGAAATGTAAATAAAGGCTTAAAATGTAGGTCTTGATTCATACAAACACAATACTAAACCATAAATTAGATATAAGGTCTTAAAAAAATTAAACTTAGGTGTAATTGAAGCGGTGCCGTGATGCAGTGATGCGTGAAATTGGTACCGCTATGCAGGGAAAATTCCCGGCCGCAACTGGTTTTCGAGGGCCAGGGGCTGCGGGTGCGCTAGTGGAGGTGAGTCATAGGCCGATCACCCTTGGTTGAGTCATACTTACCCCAAACAATAATGTGGCATACTTTTGCGGAAATGGACCTATTACTCATCAAGTTTGGACTCAGTTTAACTTGTTCTGTCTGTGTTGTTCTCTGTGTTCACATCAGTCAAGATGCTGAGAGGAGCTCAACTATCTGATGGTGAAATCGCGATGATTGTTAGTGCTATTTGTTTTTTCAAGAGTGAAGCTACTAAGAGTAATGACAAGCGTTACCCAGTTTACCAGAAAGTTTCGGAGTGCATCGGAAAGTCGATATCAACAGTAAAGAGGTGCGGCGCTTCTATGAAGGAAAATCTAGAGGATGATAATGGTGGACCAAGTAAGAAGCATTGTGTACAGATGGGCCGACCAAGCATCAAGCTGGACGATTTCACTCTTGGAGTAATAAGGTGAACCATTTATGATTTTTACCTAAATAAGACCTACCCTACAGTCAGTAACTTAAATAGTAAATCAGTCCAGACCTTCACAGATTTTCCAAAGATGTCAAAAAATACTGTTACGAAAATTGTACAAAAATTAGGATTTTCTTTCAAGAAACTGAATAAAAAACCGATCTTAATGGAGTCGACAACTGTCGCTGCTTCACGTCATGCATATTTAAGAAAAATTAAGGACCTAAGATCAAAAGGATACAAACTCTTTTTCACGGACGAAACTTGGTGTGGACAAAACCATACGATGTCTTACGGTTGGGTAGAGAACGTTTTAACATCATTGAAAAATAACTGCAACAACTACGACCAGTACAGAGGATGTATTCAGCAAATCTACGGTTGGAGAGGAGGCTTCAAGACACCATCAGGAGCAGGGAAAAGAATAATAATATTGCACAATGGCAGTGAAGATGGTTTTTTACCTGGAGCTGAATTGTGTTTTATTGGGAAAAAGAATACTGGAGATTATAACAATGAAATGAACGTTAAACATTATGCAGAATGGTTCGAAAAGGTCTTGAGGCTACTCCCTGAAAAATCGGCGATTTTACTTGACCAGGCACCATACCACACAATGGTAGATCCGGCTACAAAAAACCCTACGATGTCTTGGAAAAAGGATGATGTTATTTTGTTTCTTTCAAATATAAATATTCCTCTTCCATCCAACATTTCAAACTACGCAAATATGACGAAGGCTGAACTTATCGTCCACGCCAGACCTCATTTTTAAACACCAGTGAAAATAGTTGACCAAATAGTGACAAGTGACAAGTGCGCCCTGACATTGAGCTCATATGGCTTCCAGTGGCTCATTGTGAGCTTAACCCGATTGAACTAATTTGGGCGTATGTTAAGGGGAAAATCGCTAAAGTGAATATGGCTAACCAGCCAGATAAAGGAAGATGGATGTTATGAACAGTCTTTGCCAAGAAACATTGCGGTCAGTTACTCCAAAATTATGGAAGAATTGTATCAACCATGCAAAAGCAATAGAAGATGATTATTGGAAAAAACGACAATCTTATAGACTTGCCTCCTGTTGAGCCACTAACAGAAACCTAAATGACAGCTCTACAGATTACTCATCAGACAATGGCTTCTCAGACTAATCTTTAATATGGTACAAACCAGATTAATTTTGTAAATATAAATATTGTAAATAGTTAACCTTTTTGTAAATAATTATATACATATTTGACAACGGCTTTACAGCAAGCAAAGCATTTTTAAACCTGCCATTGGTGGTCCAAAGCCCTCATGAGAAAAGGTGATGGGAAATGCAAATAAATATATGCAGTATAGAATTAAATGCTGTATAGTGTATATAATGTGCCACATTTGTCTGGGGTAAGTATGACCCAACCAAGAGTGAACGGCCTCTGACTCACCTCCACTAGCGCGCCTGCTGCCCCTGGCCCTCGAAAACCAGTTGCGGCCAGGAATTTTCCCTGCATAGCGGTACCGATTTCACGCGTCACTGCATCACGGCACCGCTTCAATTACACCTATGTTTAATTTTTTTAAGACCTCGTATCTAATTTATGGTTTAGTATTGTGTTTGTATGAATCAAGACCTACATTTTAAGCCTTTATTTACATTTCTAACTTCAACCAATCAAAAAATAAAATAAATTTACAACAACTTTTTTTTTAATTGAGTAAAAATTCTGGGATGAACAAATTAGATGTAAAAATATATGGTCTACAAGCTGTTACATTTTGATAACGATTGGACTAGTAGTTTTCATATTAAAATTTTTTTAAGTCAGGCGTTGTCTTAAAAACTCCACCAAAAAACAGGTACTTTTCTCACTCAAACTGTTTTAAGGATAAATAAAAATCTCATTAAAAATTTTTAAATTATATGTATATACGCATAAATAAATTTGTCAAATGTTGATGTAACTTTCATGTTTTGAGTTGCACTGGTTTACAACGCAGTAAATGCTCAAACCCGAGTATATATACTTTTTGACCCGAGAGTAGATACGATTTGAACCATGGTAAAGTGGGACCTTGTATTCCAAGATCAGCAAGCATAGCAATTTAAATTTAGTGTGAAAACACTATGAAATGCTTTATTTAAATCCATGAAAATCCCTATCACCTTATTTCCTTGATCTACGAATTTATTATGTGTGGTATAGTCTTAACTAAATAGCTTCTGGCATACTTTAAAACAGTAATAGGAACACCTGAGGAATGCTTATTCTCAAATGAAATGATTATATTTTCCAGCTCTGCCTCACTGACAGGTTCACATCTAAATTTGATTGTTCTATTGTAGTTAAGTATTTCATTGTGTAATGTATATTTCATTGTGTAATGTATATTTCATTGTGTAATGTATATTTCATTGTGTAATGTATATTTCGTTGTATAATGTATATTTCATTGTGTAATGTATATTTCATTGTGTAATGTATATTTCATTGTGCCTTATATGGTATTTAGGTAAGCTTGGAAGAACATCCCTATCAACAAGATTAATAAAATTGTCATTAAATGCATTACAAACTGAAAAAGGGCCAGAATATACTTTATCATCCAACTTTATAACATCAAACCTATTTCTTACTGTGTTTTTGTTACTAATTTCTCGATTGAGTAAATGCCAGGTGGTTTTTGAAACATTTTTAGAGCTTAAAATCTTTTCTTCAAAATAGTTCTATTTTGCTTTTAAAATATTTGATCTGAAACTCTTTTTCATTGTTTTTACAGTTTTTGTAATGTTTTTATTTTTTTGTAGTTCTACCTAAATTATTCAGATTGATCAGATTTTCTCTTTTAAGTTTAAACTGATTATTGAACCAACATAACTTACTATTATTAAATTGTCTAGTTCTAGTTAAAGAAAAGCATAATTCAAAATAATAAATAAAATTCTTTAAAAATATGTCAATTTTACTCTCTACAGGGGCATTATAGACGTCATACCAATGTTCATTCTCAATTAAAGAAGAAAACATATCAAGATTATTTTGAGAGAAATGTCGACACAACTTGGTTATTTGTTTACCATTTGAGATCTTTTGTTTAGTATTCGTAACAAGTAATTGAGCATCATGATCAGAAAGTAGAGTGTTAATACACGTCACAGTTACTTGGTTAGGTGGAAATTTCAAGAATGCGTCGCAGTTTCTTTCTGAAAAGATGGATCATAGTTGTAAAATAATGGACTGAATGAATAAAAAATGTAAAGAACTGAAGAAGGGAAAAAATTAATTAGCAAGAAAGAGGAACTAGGCTAAAGAGGAATGTTACAGAACTGTAAACTAAGGTGAGACACTTGTAACAATTTTGAAGTAAAAATAATTTGGAAATCTCTAAAATACCTACCAAAGGCAGAGAGAATGTCACAGAGCTGGTTAAATGTGTCAGGACAGCCATAAACATTGATGTCAAAGAAGAGGGTGTGATGGTGGTTCACAGAGTTCCTTTGTTCACCAGGAGGAGGCTCAGTCTCTGGTGGTACAGCTCCATAGGGTGTAACTGTCTGTAACTAACGTTAACTGTCCTAGGGGTAACACTTAGGGTGTGATGGTGGTTCACAGGGTTCCTTTGTTCACCAGGAGGAGGCTCAGTCTCTGGTGGTACAGCTCCATAGGGTGTAACTGTCTGTAACTAACGTTAACTGTCCTAGGGGTAACACTTAGGGTGTGATGGTGGTTCACAGGGTTCCTTTGTTCACCAGGAGGAGGCTCAGTCTCTGGTGGTACAGCTCCATAGGGTGTAACTGTCTGTAACTAACGTTAACTGTCCTAGGGGTAACACTTAGGGTGTGATGGTGGTTCACAGGGTTCCTTTGTTCACCAGGAGGAGGCTCAGTCTCTGGTGGTACAGCTCCATAGGGTGTAACTGTCTGTAACTAACGTTAACTGTCCTAGGGGTAACACTTAGGGTGTGATGGTGGTTCACAGGGTTCCTTTGTTCACCAGGAGGAGGCTCAGTCTCTGGTGGTACAGCTCCATAGGGTGTAACTGTCTGTAACTAACGTTAACTGTCCTTGGAGTAACAATTATAATTAACTTGATCTATATGGTAAAACTTGTTCACTTCCTTAAAGTGTTAGCAAAGTTGACTCGAGGCATCCATGTCTACAGTAGTAAACATAAATATTAAGACAAACTAAATAAATTTAAAAACATGGTAGTTTTCAAAGCATTTTAGGCAACAACCACACACAATCAATGTCATATATTCTTTTAGTGTTCTATATTTTTATAGTTAACAGTAACATTATTTTTAAAGATGTTATTAATGATGGATTCTTATTTTAAGAATTAATTTTACTAATGGATTGTTTAAATCCTACAAATACAATTAAAACTTTGTTTGAATAGTATGAATGGTGATGAAGTGAGTGAGTAGCTTAAATAGTGAATGGTCAAAGGCTGCATTTTTAAATAGTTTTATTAATTATTTTAGTATTTATATACTGTATATTTAATAACTACAGTGTACTTTTCCTGGAGAGTATATAAATTTGGTTTTATTAAGTTCACTCATTATTGTTTAGTTGTTTGATGAAGCATTAACACTATTCTCTTGTCAAAAGCACATGTTTTTAAAGCATATTTTACAAGGATTTAATTAGAATATAAATGACAAAAAACATTAAGTTATATAAAAGTGGTATTTTTAACTTATGATTATAAATATTACACTTAATAAATTACAGAAATAACAAGAGAAAACACTAATAATCATTTCATTGAGTAACTTTACTGACTAGTGAAGCTATTTCCTGCTGAGAATTGCTCACAATATAATTCTTTCTCATCCAGATTCGTCCAGTTCAATAACAATTATTGTTGCTCACTTATCTGAACTCAGTTGTTTGTGTCCACTACAACCTTATGTCAAGACAACTTGTCTACAAATGTGTTTCATCACTAAAATATTCAATTGAAAGTTTTAGCAATGAAATATTTATTTGTGTATTTGAATGCATAATATTAAATATTTAGTAATCAATCTACAAAATTTTGCAGAAAAGGATTTTATAAACACCCAGTTATCGAAAAGCTAAGAAATAATTAAATATGTGGGTACAATTGGAACATTAAAATAAATGCTGTAAGGATTAGTATACAGGTAGTCCTCGTTATACGCGGTAGATACGTTCCGCCTAAGCGCCGCTTATAAGGAAACCGCGTATAACGAGTCGGAGCTAAAGCGGGTTACGCCACTGTAGCCACAGCAGGCCGGCCTACTGCTTATTAGTACTGTACGCAATTCAAACTACAATATCATAAGATTATCAAAAGATTAATTAATTGTTTTGGAAAAATAATAAAAATGTAGGCCTATAATAATTCATCAACACCTTTTATTGAATTCAAATTTGACTACTACATGAACAAACAAAATAAGAACGTACAGTATAAATGTATATAGGCATACTTTAATTAAAAATTAAATTCAAAGAGAAAAGGGTATTAAAAAGTAATAAAAGTACTGTACAGTAACTAACATAACTAAAAAAGTACATCATATACAGTAGTTCAATCTTTTGATGTGCCTGCCACTGGGCTGGGAGGGTCAGACTGCCCGCCTTTGTTTACATCTGACGTCTGCTTACCAGGTGTTTATACCTTTTCAGCTGTTTGGGAGAAAAATGTCTTAATCGAGAGCTGGGTTGTTGTTTTTAATTTATTGTTATATAGTTCACGATAACACTTAATCACATTCTCAACTTCCCTTTTAACCTTAGCACTCCTCGTGTCATCTGGGTCGTTCTCTTCAAAATAATTTAAAGCGTTATTAATCATACAGAAAGCCTCTGCCATTCCTTTACTAGTCAAGGTTTTAACACTTTCAGGTTCTTCTTCCTTATCGGATCCTTCAGAAAACCTATCATCTTCTATTGTTAATAGGTCTTCGGTACTTAGCTCTTCTTGTAGTGTAATCAATTCATCAACTTCCGCTTCATCTACGTCTGTGAATCCCACACTCTGTGCCATATCCACAATATCTTTTGACGTTGTTCTGACATTTTCAGTCATTTCTACATCATATTTGATGATTTCTGGCCACGAATTTTTCCAAACACCATTTATACATTTAGGTTTCAATTTATTCCAGGATTTGCCTATGATATCAATAGCCATTTTGATGTTGAACTGTTTCCAAAAGTCCTTAATAGATAATTTATCATCAGCATCACAAGTTTTAATCAGTAAAGAAAATGTATGTTTAAGATAGTTGGCTTTAAAAGCTGAAATAACACCTTGGTCCATAGGCTGCAATATGGACGTAGTGTTCGGGGGTAGAAACACAACTTTAATGTTCACATTTATTTCACTTATTTCAGGAGGGTGGCTTGGAACATTATCTACCAGAATCAAAATTTTAAAAGGAATCTTTTCTTCATAGCAATACAATTTTAAAACATTTTGCAGCACTAGTGAAATATAATCATGAAATATTTTACCCGTTATCCAGCCTTTTTTACTCGACCTCCACAATACAGGCAACATATATTTGTCACAGCCTTTTAGTACTCTGACAAATACTGAATGGTAAACCATCAGTGGTTTAAGTTTGAAATCCCCAGAAGCATTTGCACCAAAGAGTATTGTGCAGCGATCTTTAGCAGCTTTAAATCCAGGAGCAGTTTTCTCCTCAATAGAAATAAATGTTTTGCTTGGCATTCGCTTCCAAAATAGGCCAGTTTCGTCAAGGTTAAAAACCTGTTTGGCTGTATACCCCTCCTTTTCAATAAAATTTTTAAAAGTTATAGCCTTAAAAGTTTCAGCGCCTGCATTGTCTGCTGATGCCGCCTCACCTGTTAATTTTAAACTGTGAAAAGCGTTGCGTGCCTTGAAACGGTCAAACCACCCTTTACTGGCATTAAAGTCTGGGGCGTTTTGATCAACCTTAGTAATTTCTGTATAGATAGCTCTTGCTTTCTCTTGGATGACTGCCATCGAAATTGGTGCATGGAGCTGATTATAATGTTCAATAAAGTTTGACAGTAGTTTTTCCATTTTCTCCATCGAATCAGATATGGACTTAGATACACGTGCTAAACTTAAATTTGTACAAGACTGCACACTCTTACGAATAGTTTCAGCATTTGATCGGATTGTCCTAATATGACCTAATGACTCTGGAAGGCCCATCACTCGGTGGATATCAATTATACGCTCCCCTTTATCGAGACGTTTTAAAACTTCAAGTTTAACTTCTAAAGAAAGAGAATGTCTAACACGTTTATTACTTACATCTATCTGTTTCTTCTCACTTTTCCCGACATTATAACACAACTCACAACAATATTGTTCACAATGCCACGCCACAAGAAGTAAATTGTACACCACTAATGCGAATAAATAAACAACAGTGCTCGAGAGAAAGAGACAGATAGACGGGTGGGGCGCGCCTGAGGAATGTGGAATGTTGGTGGGGGGTCCGGCCCATCCGCGTATAAGCGAAACCGCGTAAATCGGGACCGCATATAACGAGGACTACCTGTATTTAATTTTAATAACATTTAAAACCTGAAAATAAATATTTTAATGGCAAATTATAAGTTTAGAACTGGAGACAAAGTTTTTGCTAAGGTAAAAGGATATTCTCCATGGCCTGCTGAAGTCGAAAGTATTGACATCAAAACTACACTACCTAAGCACACTGTAATATTTTTTGGTACCAAAGAAAGAGCCATTGTTAAGGAGATTGATATGTGTTTTTACATAGAAAATAAAACCCGTCTAGGCAATTTATTTTCTATGTAACGGTTTTATGGCTGCTATGAAGGAGGCTAATTTAAGCCTTGATCATAGTTTAAAATCAAATAAATCTCAAATTTACCTGATAAATATTTAAAATAATACATCCACATTAAATTGCTCAAATTAAACAGTTCTACCCTCAGGAAGTAGTTGTCCTGTTGTTAAAGATATTTTTGGCAGCAATTCAGAATCTAATAAAGAAGAGACAGTGATTACTTTAAAAAATAAACTTACAGAAGCACAGTCAGAAATTTTACAACTAAAAAAGCGTATTCAGGCTTTAAAAGATAACGCTCTCTTTCTTGGAGCAGTATTACAATGACAGTCCAACAATCCTTAATCAACAACTATTAACATATGTACACTGTTATAAAGACGATATTCTTAACCTTGAAAAACAAAAACAAGATATTACTGAACAAAATGAAATTCATAAAAATAAACTTTTACACATATCACAAGAAAATTTTAAGGAATGTAATAACACAGCAATTAAACAAATGTTGACTAATCATGATAATGCTAAAGATAACTTGACCAGCTATGATGGTGTAATTAGCAATAATAAGTATGTCTATATTAAATAATGACTGGGTGACAGATGATCTGATTACATTTTACTACCAATTATTAACTACAAACGTGTTAGATAATAAAACAATTCTTCTCATGAATCCAGTAGTTGCCCAATGTTTAGAAGATAATAACTACATACTTGATGTAGACAAAAATTATAACTATTCAATCAACCTGTGGCACATTTATGTTTATAGTGGATAGAGTGGGTATAGTGGATCAGTGATATTCTGACACCTATTAATGACTTACCTACTGTTGACTTGGCGGAGGCTCAGGTTCACATTGGAGCCTATTGCTATGTTAAAGATGGAGACAGATTTTTTTTACTTGGATTCTGCAGGATTAATGAATTATGCTCATGCAAGATAATAGCACCTTAAACTGGTTAGAAACCTTAGTAGAGAAATTGAAATTATCTCTGTACCACAAAAGATTGTGGAATCTATGTTATACTTTTCACAGAAATAATTACCTAAATGATATTACATGGACAGCTCATTGAACCTTTTCAGATTCAACTTCCTGCTATTAGCTATAGTCATGTCATACAAAAAAAGGGCACAACTGGCTATATTTTATTGCAATATCCAATTGTTTTTAAATAAGCAAATTATTCAGCAGGTGATGTTTAGAATACCAGCTGTTTACGAGAAAAATCAGATAAACACAAGCAAAAATCTTAACTGAACTACAGTTCTCTCAGGAAAAAAGAAAGGGCCCACACCAACTACTTTAGATCAATCACACCTACATCTCATTTTAAGTAGGTTCTCATGCTTGGCAGATAAAACAGAAGAAGAGCTTATTATTTCCTGTCTTCAACAGAGTTGCCCAAAAAGACATCACAACAAAACCAAAGCTAGGACTAATAAGGAGCTAAAGGTTCTGATGGTTTGTGATAGCCAGGGTCGGAGATGTAGTGAACCGTTGTCGGAAAAATTAAATCACACTTATAATGTAATGTCAATAGTAAAGGCGGGTGCAACATTTCAAAACGTGACACAAGACATACAAATGTTAACATCAAGTTTTACAGTCAAAGATTTTGTCATTCTACTGGGAGGAACAAATGACACTGACACAATTGAAAATAATCAGGCAAAATTAATTGAAGAATCACTAATGTTATAGATAACTTAAGCACCTATAGAAATGTCATCTTCCTTGTAATTTTACATATATTTGGCAAGCCGTTACATAACAAAGCAATAAGTGAAGAATCTTATTCTTACACTCATGAATAAGATTATCATACAAAACATGGCCTGCATCTTAATAAGTATCATACAAAACATGGCCTGCATCTTAATAAGTATCATACAAAACATGGCCTGCATCTTAATAAGTATCATACAAAACATGGCCTGCATCTTAATCTAAAAGGAACAAAATTTTTATATAAAGCGTTAGCAAAGACAATAGTACAAAAGGTATTGGAAAAACTAAACCACAAGGCAGAAAAGAGTAGTGAACTAACAAAATGGCCACCAAACTACAATTTGAATTATGAAATTTCAACAATCACTTCTAGTTCTGACTTCAGGGGATTCTCCGAGGAGACAATAATTGATTGGCAGCAGATTCTAGATATATACACAGCGTCCAACCAAGCATACCGCAACAACTCTGATTTACATTTCTTAAACAACACCCAACATCTTGAAATAATGACATCTGAAGAGGTTCCTGCATACAGTGTGCTAGCAGAAGGAAAGATAATGTCAAAGAGAGATGAAAACACCTTGACTTTACAGCTTATATCGATGAAGGACTTCCCACTTCTTGCTCAACCACCAACCAAGCCAGACACTGCATACTGTGAGGTCACTGGCAGGAGAGACTAGGACTCTTAACTTTGTACATTCAAACGATACTTATAGTGTATCTGCGAGAGTTCCATCTGTGCCTGCTGTCTCTCCTTTAAACTCTGCTCTAAGGAAACCAATAGAACTAAATTAAATAAATCAGCAATTTTTTCAGTAAAAAATAAAATAAACAATTTAAAATATCAAAACAAGTCAGAACCAATAATAAAAAATGTCATCAAAATCTTATCTCAAGAAATGAGCCTCTTGAAATGATTCTATCAGAAATAAATTCACATATAACATGTGAACAAATCACATGTTCATAACATCATAACAGAATATAACATGAAAAAAGAAGAGCTAGAAAGATTTAATCTTAATAATTACAAAAATATTTTGGAATATTCACGTACAATCACCTCAGGTGGGGGTGTGCTGATTCTGTCACAGGAGAGCTTAAAGGGAAGAAGGCTTGTACTGGATGCTGTAGATGATCTTTGTAAAGATAAAATTTTTGAGTGTTGTTTATACATTTAATTGTATAAAGAGAAACATAATATTGGCAGGAGTATATATAACACCTAATCTAGATAATAAGGCATTTTTAACTAGGCTAAGTCAACTAATAGATATCCTGGTACAAATAAATAAGGATGTAATATTAGCTGAAGATTTTAATTTAAATATTTTAGAAAATTCATTAGAGACTAGAAACCTTAAAACAATTTTGGCATCTCATGGTATGTACTATCTTGTTAATTTTCCCACAAGAGTGACTCATCAGAAACATGTTTAGACAATCTTTTTACAAATATGAATAAGGATAATATCAAAATAACTGGCTTAGTAACAGCTTTCTCAGACCATGATGGCCAGTTATTAGAGTTAATAAATGAAAATCATAATGCTAAGAGTAATAATTTGCGATACTGGTGTAGAAAATTCTCTCTGCACAACATGAAATTTTTAAAGCTATGCTTGAAAAGGAGGATTGGAATTCAGTCTACCAAGCTCCTGTCAGTGAAAAGTATAACACCTTTGACAACATCTTTGAATTTTATGTTGACCAATCGTTTCCTCGTTCTTTAAGAAAAAAGACTGTTAAAAAATGACTGGATAACATTCGAGTTAAAAGATGAAAAGAAAGAAATCATTGAATTAACTAAAATAGTTAGAAATACAAAAGATAAGTTTCTTGGAAAAATACTAAAAGACAAGAAAAAAACAATACAGACATAAGTTGATTCAAACAAAAAGATCATTCTTAAACAATAAGATAGTTAATAGTAAAATGATATGGCATATAATAAATAAAGAAACGGGTAAAAATAATCAACAAATTAAAGATAATATAACACTGACTGTGAATGGTAAACGATTTCCAATCCTGAAGTAGTAAGCAATATGTTACATAAATATTTTGTTAATATAGTTGATGAAATTGTAGCGAGACCTACACCTTATTTAACTCATGACACTGTAAGTCATTTGGGTGTGGATTTTAACTGTAACAAACCTTGCTTTAGATGCCCCCCAATTAATGAACAAGAATTAGAAGAGATAATTAATTCATTTAAGAATAAGTCATCTAGTGGATATAATGAAGTCCTGCCTCCCGGTTAGTAAAATTTACAAAATATTCATTAACTAAACCACTGATGTAATAAATTCATCATTTATTTCTGACATTTTCCCTCAAATTTAAAGATTTCAAAAATAATTCCAATTCCAAAAAAAATGCAACTTACATGATATAGGAAGCTATTGTCCAGAGTCAGTATTGCCATCTATTTCAAAAGTTTTTGAGAAAGCAATGTATATTATTAGGCTTTATAATTACCTCGATAAAAAATTATTTTTTTATAAAGAACATCATTGTTTTTTTTAATGCAAATCTGTGATTACTGTCCTTGTAAGCTTTGTAGAATCAGTAGTAGAAAGCATTGATAATAAAGAAATAGTATCTAAAATTTGTATGGACCTCTCTAAAGCTTTTGACAGCATTTCACACAAAATTGTGATAGAAAAATTGGATTTATTAGGAATAAAAGGAGTTCATAAAGATTGGTTTGAATCATACTTAAGAAACAGACAACAAATATGTTGAAATTTCACATATATAACATAATCCGATTATTAAATACCCCTCCTCCTATGAAATAATAAGGCATGGAGTCCCTCAAGGGTCTATTCTTGGGCCTTTGCTATTCATTTGCTACTTACAAAGTATGCCTAATTTGCTTACTAAATTCAACGACTAAAAAAGCCAATTATTTTTGTATGCTGATGATTATAATCTTTTAGTATCCTCAAAAAACAAAAATGACTTAGAAATGGTTGCATACTTACAACTTTTAAAATTGCAGAAACAGTTTTTTCTTGAATTAAAAAAACAAATACAATTAGTTTCTCAACAAAACAGAACAATTCTAAATAATTACATAATATCAATATAGGTCCTTATCAAATCAACCAACAAAATTTCACCAAATTCTTGGGCCTTTATATTGACAGTTCTCTCAGTTTGGAAACTCACATTGATAATTTGGTGAATAAATTAAATTCTGGCCTCTTTGCTTTAAAAAGAATGTCCTCATTTTACAATGCTGATTCCTTAAAAGTTATTTTTGATGCACATATACAGTTTCATATAGCTTATGGAATTTCAGTATATGGGGGAACTTCTTCTTTTAACTTAAACAGAATACTAATATTACAAAAAAAAAAAGCAGTAAGAATAATTTTGGGAAAAAAGTTAAATGAATCAGTGAAACAACACTTGAAAGATTTAAGAATATTAACAGTCAACATTTTATATATATTGGAATGTGTTATGTACATTAGGTGCAAATATTTTAAAGGCAGACAGAATTATGATTTTCACAAATATAATACTAGAGGGAAATATAAATATACACTGTCAATACATAATTTATAATTGTATAAAAAGAAGACTACATATATGGGTATAAAGTTCCTGAACTTTATTTAAAATACTATAAAAGAAAATAATAATGATACATTTAGAAAGAAACTTCAAAATCTATTAATTGATAAGTCATATTATTCATTACAAGAATTGTTCTCTGACCAAAATTATAAAACTAGTTAGTTAATTAGAAAACAAAGTAGTTTATTTTTACTGATGATTGTGCATTTTCATTTATAGTGACATTATTCTACATGCATATATTGTACTAATATGAATAAAGAGAATTTTATTTGATAATAGGATTAAAACAATAATTGAAAAACAAAATGTAAAATATTATTTTTTCAGTTAGTATTAGCACATATGTCCAACTAAATAAATAAATAAGGCTGTGTAGTAAGGTGGTAACAAATTAATGTTTCATATATACATATATTTAAACAGCAAATATATATTGATTGAAGTGGTATAAGTGTATAAATTATTATAAAGCTAAAATTAATTCAGGAACATTTTGGTAATTCCTACATTTTGTACTGTACAATACTGACTCAATTCTTTTTCTAAAACATAGATTTAGAAAACGATAGTTTGTTTGATACTTTTGATTAATATATCAGTATAGTTTGACAGTTTGAGTTGGAATGGTCACTCTCATTAAATTAGAATGGTTGATAATAACAAGACATAAATATTACATTGTTTGGAAATAGGCTGTCATAGGAACTTACCATCAGTTACTATAGAAGCATTAATGGAGTGGATCACACTAAAGGGTTATTGATTCCTGTCTGACCTTGTGTGAACTAATGATCTACATCACCATTTACATCAGATGTATAAATAAAAAGTAAGATGTATTTTAAGATTCATTGGCACTTCTATTGCTATGTCTGTGCAAGATGTACTTTTATGTCAGGTTGCCAAATTATCAATAGTAAATATTTACCTCTTGTTTTTAGTTATTAGAAGAAATAAATGGTTGTAATCAATTAATCATTATTCTAATAGGAAATATTGACAATTTAAACAAAATTAGTTCATTAAATACAATTTTTCTGAATATGCTGCATAACTTATCTCAAACTAGATGAACTTTGATTAAGGTTCAATATTATGTTCCAAAATCTTGATATCTACGTACAGTTTTATAACTGCTGTTATTGTTTCTGTACATAGTTAGTTAAACGCATATTATTTTACTCATGATTGTAACAATGTCATTAACAATACAGAAAATGTTAAATAATTTTACTTTATCTTTGTTGATATCCTAAAATCATGACGTGAGGTGTTTCTGGGTCACTGATAGTACATCCTCAAGCTTGATCCTCTTGCGAATCATCGATTTAATTAAAATAAACACATAACAAATAGGCTGTGTTGACGTCTATCTGAGTGGCCTGTCAACGAGACCATGGAGGTGTCTGATGCCCATCTGGCACCACCCTGTATTGAATGCGAAGGTCTCACTATCATCCCTGATGAAGTCTTCCTCAAGCTCTCTGGTGCAAACCCAATACGATCTATCTTCTAGTACAAACCCAACCATGATCTTCTGTTCATGGACTTATTACCTCCCACACTGGATGGCGTACCGATATAACTTTTGATTTCTTTTGAATGAATGAAAAAGCCTTTATTTTATTGGCGAAGTTAGGACTATACAGTCCTCTCTTCCACTTAAACATGTAAACATATAACAATAAAAATTTTCAATTCATATTTAACAATAAACAATACAAAATAGGAATCACAAATTGATAATCTAAAAGTTAAAGAGTAAAAAGGTTTACTAAATTTCTTATATTAATGCAATAAAAAAATTTATAGCTAATAAAATTAAATTTTTTACTAGATAAAATTGTAATGTTAATAACATTTATTTTGACAAATAACAATTAAACTAAGAAGAAAGCATACACATTTTAAAGAAAAACAAAAACTCAATTCTGAGGAAAAGCAAAAGAACAAAAGAAAAATGAACACAAGAGGAAATAACTTATTTTCATCTTTCACTCAGTTCGTCCACCATGCATGCAGCCCAACACCACCATCAGCCCTGCAACCCCTGAACTTCCCTCCCAAAGTGAAACGCTCATTGATAGCTTTGATTCTGTCTGGTAGAGAATTCCAAAGCCTGCAGGCGGTAACTGTAAAGGACTTACTAAAGACTATTGTTCCATGAAGTGGTATTGTCAATAATAATTTACCCCTTCATGTAGTATGGTTATTGATTTGGGACAAGAAGGTCAATTTTTCCAACAAGTAGGTAGGGGATGATGATGAGGTAGTGTGCACTAGAGTAAGTATGTGATACTTTCGCAGTTTCAGAAGAAGAAGAAGTTTCAGAAGCGCTAATTGTTCAAAAGGGGTAACGTGATCATCACGCCTTAGATTAAAAATGAATCTGATGCAATAGTTTTGTGCACGCTGTCAGTGAGCTCACCAGTCATGTCATTAGTTACAACGTCACAGTAGCTAAAGTGAGGTAGCACCAGAGTCTTTACCAGCATTAATTTAGTATTGAACGGCAGAAATAAAGCAAATCGCTTCAAACTATGAATATTGGCAAATACCCTATTGCAAGTAGTAGTAACTGTCTTATCCCAAGTCAAGTATTTGTTCATTGTAAGTCCTAGATTTTGAACTTGGTCACAGTACTCTAGATTTTGGTTTTTCAGTTTTAGTTTAGGACGTGTTTGTAGGTCAATTTATTATAGTAAACGAGGGTTTCCAATGATGATAGTCTGAGTTTTGGATTCGTTCAACTGCAAGCCATGCTGTTTTGACCAGTGGTAAATGGATTTGATGTCAGAGTTTGTCAAGGCTACATAGTTCTCCATATCACTGACTTGAAAGTGGGAATACATTTACAAATCGTCAGCGTAAAGATGGAACTTGGAATGTATAATGTTGTTCGTCACACTGTTGATGTAAAGAGTAACGGTCCGAGAACTGAGCCCTAAGAACACCTCTGGTAATTCTATAACACATGAAATTCTTCTCCAAAAGTTAAAATACTATGGATTTGATAGTAATTCACTAAAATTAATGAAATCATACTTGGAACATAGATTTCAATTTGTAGAAATTAATGGTCAACTTTCAGAAGGTAAAGAAATTAAATATGGTGTACCACAAGGATCTCCTTTGGGTCCATTACTTTTTAATATTTACATAAACGATATTCCGAAAAATATGAACTCCATAAATATTAAATGTTTCTTATATGCTGACGACGTTGGATTGGTATTTACATCAAATTGTTATGAGAAATTAGAAGAAGTGATTTCTTTTACTACAAAGAAATTTATCAATTGGTGCAATGCTAGTAAATTAATTCTTAATCTAAACAAAACACATGACATAAATTTTACCTACTCAAATAATTTAAAACTTGACCTTAAAATAAATCCAATAAAATTTTTAGGAATTATTCTTGATCATAAGATATCTTGGAATGATCATGTGGATTATACCTTAAAAAAATTGAACAAAGGTATCTACTGTTTAAGAAGACTAAAGTACAATGTGAGTGAAGATATACTAATATCTTACCTTACACAGAATATCCTAATGACTGTAATAAAACCTTACAAAAACGTCTTCAAACAGCCATTAATTTTCTTAGTAACGAAACAAAACTATTTTGGGAAAACAACAAAGAACTTATAGGTGCAGTTAACTCTCACTTAACTCTTATTCCTAATAAAAATAACAACACGAAAAAGAAAAACAAAAACTCCCTTGAAATGGTTAAGCAGATTGATAAAGGAATAGCCTCAGAGAAGTTTCGTATTAAACAGCCAAATATCAGAGGAAAGTATGTTCACAAAATTACCCTGATGTCTGATAGTCAAGGGAGTGATATTATGTCATACCTTAACACCACAGATGATGTAACACAGGTGTTCGGGCATGTCCAGCCTGGAGCTCCTATGGAAGCTGTTTTTTCTGCTGCCATGAGAGAGATGGAGCTGAATAAATACACAAGAAATGACTGTTTGGTCCTAATTGGTGGTTGTAATAATGTGTCTAACCTCACAATCAATAAAGAGAGACTCTCAGTTGAGAAGATGCTCCACTTTATTAAAGAAAAAGTAAGAATATTTGAAAAAACAAATTTAATCTTGTCAACAATTCCCTACCGATATGACTTGTGGGAGGATGACCCTAAAAATATTTTAATTAGAGATATAAATAATGGAATTAGAGATATTGTTTACGCTAATCCATATATTCAACTTCTTGACCTTTACTTACTTCAAAGGTCCTATCAAACCAGACATGGCCTGCACATTAATCGAAGAGGGAAAAAATTTGTGGCATTTGAAATCCTCCAGCTGGTGGAAAATACTCTTCAGCAGCACAAAGAGATTTCAACAACTTCAAATAAGTTTCACAAGGCGGAGTCAACAACACCTACCTCAGTCTCACTTCCCACCAATGAATCAACTGTAGTTACGAGTGTGTGTGTCAGTGAGGCTATCCACAATGCAAGTGAATGTCTCCACAAGAATCAAGCTGCTATTTGTTCCTCCACTTACATAGAACAAAATGAAGAGACTGGCCATGATTTAAATGAATCATTTTCTTTACCCTTGGCTGATGAACTAAATCTAATTGATAACTCTTCTAGCAGCAATGCACCTTTTTTAGCAGAGGGTTGTTTAGTGATAAGTCCTCTAAAATAGATAAGTTAAAAAATAAGATAGATTTTCCAGTAAGTTTTACTTCTAATTCTGACCAAAATGATTTTGTATTGCTTCACATAAACATTCAATCAATACAAAGCAAACTTAATGAGTTACAATATTGCTTGGATAAATTGAACTGTTCTGTTGTGTGTGTGAATGAACACTGGTTGAGAGATTCAACTATTGATCTTTTTGTACCATTTGGCTATGAACATGCATCTAGTTTCTGTCGTTTAAGTAGTATAAGAGGTGGTGTTTCAATTTATATTAACAAAAATAAAAATTTAAAATTCTCTATAATTGATATAAAAAGATTTTGTACTGAAAAGGTCTTTGAGGCAGCAGCAATTAAAATTGAGTTGCAAAAAGTAATTATCATATCAGTATATAGAATACCGTCCTCAAAAGAAGAAATATTTATTGAAAAAATTGAATCTCTCCTTACTTTTATTACCAGATTTAAAAACCACACGATTTACATAACTGGTGATATTAACTTAGATATAAGAAAGAAACATAAAAGCATTAATGAGTTTAAAAACATCTTAAAATCTTTCAATTATTGTCTCAATGAAAACCCTACTAGAGGGGAAGCATGTATTGATAACATAATAAGCAATGTACATAAAGAAAGTGTTGAAGTAGGTGTGATTAACTTAGGTATATCAGATCATGAGGGGTTATGGTTAAAGATAAACAATTTTTTTAAATTTTCTCAAAAACAATATATTCAGATTAGACTTGTAAATGATAAAACATTGAGTAACTTACTGAGTAACCTAGTAACTGTAAATTGGCCCGGATTGATATTTTCTGAAATATATGTAGATAGATCTTTTGATATATTTATGAAATCAGTGGTGGACCATTTTGTAACAAGCTGCCCAGTAATTTTAAAAAGAAAAAATGAATCTTATTCTAGAGAACCACAGAACAGTGCCAAATGGTACACAAAAAAACTTGAGAACATATGTTTAATGCTAATTATTTCTAAAGGTAGAGTAAATATAAGTGAACAACATAAATTACAATATACCAGAATAAGAAATATATACAAAAAAGAAATAAAACTTGCAAAGTTTAAAGTGAATGAAGATTTTATTCTTAATGCTAAGAATAAATGTAAAGCAGCCTGGCACATAATAAAAAATGAAACAAATACAAAGGTTAATGACAGTATACCAATTCCAATAAGCCCAGATGTTTTAAACACATTTTTTGTTAGTCTTGCATCTAAACTGAAAAGCAATAATGATATACCTATTTCTCATGCTACTCTATTATCTTCAATGAAACCTATTAGTACTACGTTTGAATGGTCAGTAATCAGACATACAGATATAATCGAATCAATAAATAAACTTAGTAACTCAAGAGCAGAAGATTTCTATGGATTATCTAACTACATTATAAAAAAGATTGCCCCTTTCTTTATTGAGCCATTATATTTGCTTTTTAATAGGATGATTGAAGAGTCAGTCTTTCCTGAATGCCTTAAATATCTGTAACCATTCCAATTTATAAAAAGGGTAATAAAATGAACCCAAAAAATTACAGGCCTATATCGTTGGTTCCGATTTTTTCTAAGATATTTGAACTGTGCCTCCATAAACAAATATACTCTTATTTTGAAAGGAATAATCTTATTAATGAAAATCAATATGGTTTCCGTCCCGGTCTGTCTACTATTAAAGCTCTTCTTGATTTGGTGGAAAATGTTTATGACTCATTCGATAACAAACTAATTACATGTGCTACACTTATAGATCTGTGCAGAGCGTTTGACTCTGTTTCTCACAATATACTGATTAGCAAGCTATCATATTATGGAGTGGCAGAGGGATCTCTTCATCTTTTAAAATCATATCTAAGCAATAGGTATCAGCTGGTCTATTCTAACGGACTAAGATCTAATCTGTTGCCTATAAAAGTGGGTGTGCCTCAGGGTTCAGTGTTAGGACCTTTTCTTTTCATTGTCTTTATAAATGATCTTGCTGATTATATGCCTTGTAAGACAATTTTGTATGCTGACGACACCACTTTTGTGACTTCTGGATGTAATGTACAAAGTGTGCTTAGTGTGAATAATTCCATGAAAATCATAGCTGAGAAATGGTGTCAGGCTAATGACTTACAAATAAATAACACTAAAACAGAAAATTTACTTTTTAACTCGAAAGTATTAAACAAGAATAACAACAGTGTAAAGCTTCTGGGCATTTACATTGATCAGAAACTCTCTTGGAGTACTCATATTAATTTTCTGTGTGGTAGACTAGCTAGGGTGACTTTTCTCTTGCACAAGTTAAAAAACAATGTGAATATGGATCTAATGCTTTATTTTTACTACGCATTTTTCCATACTCACTTGCAATATGGAGTGATATTATGGGGTAACGCTAGTGGTGCTCTTTCAGTTTTCAAGTGGCAGAAAAAAGCTATCAGATGCATTGCGGGGCTTGGGCCCTCAGAGTCTTGTAGAACCCACTTTAAAAAGCTTAGAATAATGACAATACCATCATTATATATTTTTACCTGTTTAATGTATGTCAAGGAAAATATTGATAATCTTAGTTTTAGATCTGATACACATTCACATAATACCAGAAATATACATTGTTTATCCTTGCCACACACTAGATTATCAATTACCCGCAATAGTTTTAAATATCTAAGCATTAAAATGTTTAATAGATTACCACTGGCAGCAACCACTGTTAATACTAATAAATTTAAACATGTCCTTGACACCTGGCTAAAAAATTGTGAGTTTTATACTATTAATGATTTTTTTATGAGTAATGTCAATGACCTTAAATTTTAAAAGAAATTAAGCTTTAATCACAGTAACTTATATTACAGTAGGAATAAGTCGTATAATAAGCAATGTTGTACATGTATGAATTTTAGTTTTACCTTTAAATATAAGCTGACAATGTCGATTACATGTAAAAATGTTGAAAGGCAATAAACCATTTGAATTTGAATACAAATTTATTATGCGCAAATTCATTCCATATTGAATTATGGAATAATATTATGGGGACAGTCTTCAAATTCAGTTAAATTATTTAAAATTCAAAAAGAGCAATTCGAATAATTTGTGGAGCACCTTTTAAAACTTCGCAGACCTCTATTCAAAAAACTAAAAATAATGACTCTTCCTTCACTATTCAATTGAATAATAAATTGCCTTATAAATTAAGAAATATGGAAATGAAACAATTTAAAAGAATTATATGCAACTATTTATTAGAAGAATGTTTGTACAACATTGAAGATTTTTTTAAAAATTCAACTGTAATTTATATGTAGATTTAACTCAATTTTTATTATATTTATTATATTATATATTGTAATACCTCATTTGAGGTTTGATGCAATAAACATTATTATTATTATTATTAAAAATGGGCTTCCAAAAGACTCGTTGTCATCGGTCAGTGCGGTATGATTTCACCTAGTTAACACACTCATCGGAGAATCCGTCAAGCTTTAACTTGATGAAAAGCTTAATAGAAATCAAAAAGAGTTAGAATTGTGACTTGCCTTTTATCCATTGACAGTCTGATGTCATATGTTATTTTAAGAAGAGCTGAGCCAGTACTGTGGTTAGATCTAAAACAAGACTGCAAGTTGGATAAAACACTTAAAAAATGGTTAGTTCAATAAGACCAGAACTCTTGAAGAAAACGTAGGCTGTTCTGTGGAACACATAATCATAGAATATCTAATAGAAAATAATCTGTAGCATATGAATCATTAGTCCCCTCTGGTTTTATTGGAGATCTTGTGAGTGGTTGTTGGGAGGGAGGGGCTGGGAGTTGGTTGGTCATGAGGGAGGGCTTGACTCTTCCAGCACAGGTGATGAACCTATTCTAAACCAGATCCCATATATAAGATAAGGTAAAACTATTTGTTAATTGTATTGTTTCTCTCAAGTACAACTTCAAAAAATTATTTGTTGTCCACAATGTTGGCATGCTTTAATCATAACTAGAAAGGACTGGAAGGTGTTTTGTACATTGTCATTAGTGATGATATTATAAATTAGCTGTATAGATGTTTATAGCCCTTTTTAAAGCACTATAATCGGTAATCTTGTAAAGCATTCCATAAAACAATAATAATACTTCTTTTTTACCAAAATACCATAATTTACATTTGCTGACTAACATGTTATATTAAAAAACAATAATATCTTAGTTGCAAAGGATAAATCTGTATACATTAAAGAAAAACAATCTTATGTAAATCCGTTATATAAGATCAAGAGACATTATTTCATCTAAGCTGTATGTACAGGATGCCCATGAAAGTGAAGTAAGTGCGGTGAGATGGAGCCCAGTGGACTATGTTGTGGCCACAGGAGGTGCAGACAGACGAGTCAAGTTGTGGGAAGTCTCCAAAGGTAACACATCCTCTGACCGATGCATGAGCCATCCATTCTCATAACACTGTGTCCTCATTTCTATTTACACTATAGATGCATTTATTGTAACAATGACAGCATATTCTTTTACATTAAATTACACAGTATTCAAACAAACTATGTCATTAACTTCTATCGTTTTCTTACTGTCCTACTTTATGTTCTGTAGCACTTTGTTTTCTCGTATCATGTGCAAGGTTTAAAAAATATTAGAGTTACCATTTTTAACAATTTCATTGTATACAGTAAACCCTGTCACATCTGGCCGACCCTGTGATATCTAGTACCTCCAATATTCAGTGAGGTTGATGCAACAACGAAAAATGAAGGAATGTACATTTTACCCTTATTCTAACGTTAGTTCGGCTATCAATTTTAAATATTTTACAAAAAACGACAAACCCAGCTCAGCTCAATATGGAATGAATTTGTTGTTGCATAGTAAGTTCAGAATATAACCGCAACTCCTGCATTGCATTTACCATTTATACAATATATAGGTCACAATGGTAAAACCATATTTAGGTTTTAGTTATCTGACCCAACCTCACCTCCACATTAGACCTATTATGACAGATTTAGTGGAAATTTGAAATAGTCTGTCATGACACATGAAAAATTCTGTTTAAGGGTTGGTAGAATGTACAATAAAAGTCAATTCGCTCCCAAGGGCAAATTTAAATCTAACAATATAAACCTTTATTACTATTAGGAATTTATTTAACGTTATTTACAATGAGTCAACTGTTGCTTTCCTTGTCAGTTCCAATTAACTATATTATTTTAACCCTGGAACTGGCAAACGTAGATTTTTGATAGTCAAAAGTTGTTTGTGAGATGGCAATCATTGATATTCGACGGTCAAACATCTTTTCTTCAAGTGGTTTCATTATATTATTAAACTGTGTTGTAAAAAATATCTTTGTGTTCTAAAAGAGTCAAACTTTATTTGCTCTAACTTTGATGCCTTTGGAACACTGGTGAATAATACAACATTATTATAAAAGAACATCGCCGGTCGAACAGCTGAGATTTCCAACTGTCTCTCTGAGCCCATGCGTCAGCTGCTTCAAGCTAGTAGACATCGCATTAGTTTTTTGTTGACATTGTTAGTAACAGAATTATGTTTGTTTTTAGGTTGTATTGTTTAGTTTATAGTTTGTGTGTTGTAAATATATGCTATTATTTCATATGATAGTATTATGATGTCATTCAACTATCGTGATAGGTCTAGTGACCTACCTGGTAACATATACTACATTTTTCACTTACTGGACAGCACCTCCTTAGCTCAAAATAACAAGTAAGTAACATGTTCATGTTTTTCATATTCTGCTGAATGTTTTGGTATACATAACATTAGTTTTATCGATTTTACATACTGTTTTATGGCATTTTTATTGCTACTTGCGCTACAGTCTAAAATTTGCAATCTTTGCACTCTTGAGGATTTATGATGCTATATTTGTGATTGTAATCATAATAAATGTTATATTTTTGAAAACTATACAAACTTTTGAATCTTTTGGCTATCTTGGAATTTGTATCACTTTATTATTATTAGGAGTTTACAGCATGGCCCCCACCACTTTCAAAATTAAAAATTGCAAAAAATAGATTTTGAATGTCAATATAAAACAATTTTTTATTATTAGATTTTATTTTGTTATACATCAAATTTATATGAGATTTAGGGAATAAAATGGTGGTAAAATTATTTCATTCGGATAATATTTGAATATTTTGTGATTTAAAAAAAAAACCTTGCAAAGTGCCAAAAAAGGCCCGCAACCACAAAAAATTTAACTGCCGGTTCTAGGGTAAATGTCTTGTATTGGTGATTGACTGTGATAACTTTTGGGGTCAATTTGTTACAATTTCACTTTATCTCAAACAGTCAACACAGTCAACCATTTTGAGGTATTGCCTGTTATTGTAACAACAAATATTTTACCTTTACGTTAGATACGATATTATTAATTCTTACCCCCCCCCCCCCCGTGGCTGCTTATAGTTACCCTGTGTGAAATATCTTTTTCAACGCCTACGCTTTTGTGGAATTGCCAAATACAATTTATTGTCACCTTTATTATGCCACTGTTTTTTTTTAAATACGGCCCAGGAGTGCAGACGGATGAAGCAATTGAGGTCATCGTGAGAAAATTTCTCAGTTGGATATTGTGGAAGATTTCAGAGCTAAGGGAAGTAGAAACACATATAGAACTTAGTTTATCAACTGTGTATAATTTAACTAGACGTGACTCATTATTGTTTTACAGAGTGCTTTGCAGCCACACTGGTTCAGTAGTGTCTATTGGTATAAGAATTTCAGAATATAAGTTTTTCTCAAGAGATCCAATTGTTTGCCCATACTTTGTACTATGTGATCAAGTGATCAGATGTGCTAGCATTTCAAACAGGTTTCATAACGCAGATTTTTTTTATTTATGACTATGGCATGTTTGTAAGAATGCTATAAGCAGCATATATTTCTTGACTGTCAGACTAAACTCTCATTCAAGTGGTTAAATCCCATTTCTTATGCGCTGAATGTTTGTGCAGGCTGTTTTGGACACTTGAGAGTTGAATGAATAAAACATTTGTTTCCAACATAGAATATAAATAAAAATGAAGCACAATACAAATATACACTAAATTTCAGTTTAAGAGAAAAAATGTAATAAAAACGTTAACTAGATATATATTTTTATATTGTTCGGTTGATGAATATATATGTATTTATAAACTATGCTTATTAAAATAGGATTGCTTTTTCTGAAAAAAATGTTTGTTATGTGATCGTAGAACATTTTGTAATGGAAAATGGTTTTAACCTATAAGTAAAGAGTCAATATACTCACCCCAAACAGGTGAATGTCAGACAACAGAAATTTATTGAGTATAAGTTCAAAATGTACAAATATTATTGTGATCGATTTCCGTAAACCACATTTACCATCCTCAGACCAGAGGGATTCACAAAGTAGAATTTTGGATTACTGTATTGTAATTCCCACAATGATTTGTCTGTGAATCTCTCTGGTCTAAGAAATGTGAACGTGGTTTATTGAAATTGATCACCATAATTTTTGTACATTTTATTCTTAAATTGTAATCAATTTGTTTTGTGTTACGTTCACTTGTTTTGTATTTCTAACAACACTTACTACGCTAAGTAAACCTTTAGGGAGTAACTGTGATGAACCAATAAAATAAATGTCCAAAGGAGTAAAAAATACAAATTCTTGAAAATGTTGTAATTAATTAGTAGTTTTTTGATTACGTAAATGACTATATAAGGTTTTCAAAGCCAGCCACCAGACTAATAAAAATTAAAATGTAACATTAGAAATGTCTAAATAAAGTAAAATCTAAAGTGCAAAGTAGTTGTCATAACTATTTTAGTTTAAAAAGCTACACATAATTGTCATAATTTTAAAATTTCAATCTCCAGTCACAGAGCCAAATCTAGGTTTCGTAACCATCCAACACCTGCTTCTCAGATTGAATGAAGACCATCAAATCCCGCCCGGCAAGAACACATTGGAGGCATTAAAAACGTGCAAGGCAGGAACTAGGGGGGAGGACAAGGGGGCATGTGCCCCCGGCGGCAAATTTCAAAAGGCGGCTCATTTCAGGAAGAAGAAAAAAGTGCGTAGTTAATGTTAAAGTATTGGTTTAATCTCATGATATAATTTACATTTTTTCCTTAGGCCTACTTTCTCTCACGTTGAAATTCATAGTTTCGCTCAATGTCTATATATTTTAATTTTGTTATTGAAGAATACACCCAACGGAGCGACAAAATATGATATCTTATAATGATTATCTAAAAAAGCATCGAGGAGTGTGAGGTCAAACCGTGTGGGGTGGGATGAGAGCCACCAAGCGCAGCATAGTTCTCTCACGAGCCGCTGCTAACTATTAGATGCTGACTACTATTATTGTTTTAGTCTCACTTTTAGTCTGTTCTATCGCAGTTCAGCCTTTTATTTCATTGTTTTATTATTCGTTACTCGTAATAATTCTGCTTTTTGCTTCACGTATTACTCCACTGTGGACAGTCTATCGGTGAATTGTTATTGTGCTCTCACTTATCGGCACTCAATATAACACTACAAATTTATTTTAGTGGTTCACATCGTAAATGTAATAACACATTTAGTTTATTATGTGTCCCAATAACACTGAAATCACAGAGCAAAACAAGGTGGTCTGTAAGAATTTAGGTCATTGAACCGGTACATAATCACGTTGAAAAAGTCATAATGGCGTTGGAAGAAAAACACACTCACCCCCTTTCTACATCGGAATCAAAAACTAAACCCAAATTCTTGCTGTAAACCTTAAACACTTTCGAGTTCATTGCTCTTTGTTGGTTTTGGTATTACCAACGTTGATCTAGTTGAGATTGATCTAGTTAATAAGTTCTGCAAAAAGAAGACCTAACAGTTGATATGGCAAACAGAAACATTCAAGGGCTTTTGTATTTATTGAGAATTTTACGAAACTCTTCACCTCCTGAAGCCAAATTGATTGCACACAAGGATTGTGTCCCAACAGATTTTGAAGAAAAAAGGATTAGAAAGAAAAAACAATGCCTGGTGAGCTTTGTATTGACGAAGCTGTTGAGTGCTCACCAAAAGAATTATTTATTTCCTCAATGCTCCAAGTAGTAGACAGACTTATAACAGAGTTGAGTACACGATTCAAAGCTTTGAAAAAAATCAACAACAAGTTTGGATTTTTGGAATAGAGGTGAGTGCATTGAACAAAAAACTAGTGAATTAGCTGACATTTAAATTGAAAATGTTAAGCATCACGCGTTGATAGTCGATGGAAACTTTAAAAAAACACAAGTCTAAATCTATTTTAGAGCATAATGAAAAACAAATTAGAAGAAATTTATCCAAATATATTTATTGGCTTAAAGATATTTCTTACCCTTCCAGTCTCGGTTGCTACAGGTGAGAGAAGTTTCATTAAGCTGAAACTAGTGATGAACTATCACTTTGTCTATGGTAGTATAGTGAAGAGACTATACTTCATTTTATCATAGTAAAATCTCTATTGAGAACAAAATATCTTCTCTAATCGATTATGATGATATTGTCAAGGTGTTTTCTTTAAAAAAAGTCATAAACACATTTTTTGAGACTCACGACACGATGTTTACTCACAATGTCAGTAGATCTTGTTGTTCACATAGCTATTTGTGTTTTCAGTAGTAAGTGCTTATAAAAAGTCAGTATTAATAATTTATATGACAATAATGTGGTTAACGCTTTAAAAATGAATAATATCAAGTTTTATAATCTATAAATAACTTAACCTAAGAAACCGAAAAACCAATTTACTTTTTATTAAAACCACAATTTTTTGCCATACTACGTTCAACTGCATAACAAAGAGAAACAGAAAGGTAGGTACCGTAGCGGGTTGCGCTGAGCGCCAAATCTTAGTCTGCCCCCAACAAAAAGCCATAGATCCGACCCTGACTATGAGTTCTATATTTCAAACCTGACTCCACAATCGTATGACCGATAATTTGTCATTCCCCACTTAAATTTCCAGTTGTTGCATCTTGCCACATCTATGCAAAAACGACTCAACATAGTCTATTCCTTACGAATAAGGTTCATGCCACGGATGACACCTATACGGTCTGATACCAGAAACTTGTTTTGACCGTCAAACATATCCCAAGTTAATTCCCAGTTGGTTTCTTGCAAAAATTCATTTGAGATGGAAAACTAGTCGGAGAGGTGGTTTTCTAGATTTAAGTCACCCTGGAGGTTGTGGGATATCTTGCAAACTGGGGAGCTTCGGAGTAGATAGAATCTTTTTATACTCTTTAAGAAGTATCTCTTTGAATACTATATCCGGAGGAGCTATGTTGCATAGCACTGGAAGCCATGGTAGAGGGGTTGCAATGAGGGAACCACTGATAGCCCTCATCGTCCTGTTGTTTATCAACCTCTTGTACATGTGTACTGTTAAGTCACTCAGGAGCACAATATTCAGCAGTGGAATAAACAAGAAACTGCAGTATGCAGTACGTGTGTTGGCTCCCCACGATGATCCAGCAAGTTGTAGCACAATGTTAGTTCTGGTTCTCACTGTAGTTCTGTTTCTGTAGATGATTTTAAAAACAGAGATATCGATCTAAAATGACTCCCACAAACTTTGGATGATCATTGTTTTTCAGCCCAACACCATTGAAAAAGATGTTCCATTTTTTATTAACTAGTCTATTACGCAGGTGAAAGCAGGTTACTCCTGTCTTTGTTGGATTGGTCTTTAGCTTCCAGGTTCTAAAATAATCATTGAGGATAGCTAGATCAAGTGTACGTGTTCTTTTGGTTTTCGATATGTTCTCGTGTTGAGTTGCAATATAATCTGCATATATGAATTTTGTGAACTGTGAGGTGCAAATGTTGGCAATTGAATAAAAGAGGAGCAAGAGCCTTGTGGTAGACCATCATTGAGGTGCCTAAAAGAATTTTCTCTGCAACCCAGGAAAATTTAAATAAACTTGTTGCTGAAGGTGAAATCCAGAAATAACAACAATCGAGGACATGGAATTAAGTTAAAACATTTATGGTCAGAATAAAATAACCTTGGTACTGGTGGAACAGTCACACGACGCTGGTCTGAAATGATAAAAATAAGTAAGCAATAATTTTCAAACTAATTGTATAGTGTCCACTATGTTATTTCTTTAAGAAAAAAATATTCTGGAGATTTTGCTTAAACGAATTTGCTTTTTATTGTGATATTTGTGTTTAAGAACATGTTTTTAAGAGTGAAGTGCGCGTGAGTCATCTTTAACCTGTCACTGTAATAAGAATAATAATAATAAAATAATTTCTTGTGGATGGATAACAGTTTAGTTCATTGTGAATCTCATTTAATAATTCAAAGAAGTTAATGAGAAATTAATTTTTTTGTAAACCCATGCAAACTCGGTAATGACAAACGCTACTTAACATTTCTTTAAACCTAAATTAATTGTGTTTTTAAGTGACACTAAAATTGTACTCTTGTATTAAATAATTTTCTTTTTTAAATAGGAAGAAAGTTTCAATGGTTTTTAAAACTAGGTTGTCAACAAGGTGGTGGTGATACCACACGTGCATTGTACAGTCACTTTCTTTCTCTTTGGCTCAGCTCTGCCTTCTTGTCAATTAATAAAAGACTATTAAAACTAAAATTTGAAAGGGCCTAAATATTATAATTGCATTAAACACTGATAATTAATACACTGAATTCTATAACATCATTGTCACACCTAATAAAAAACTTGTAATAGCACTAAAACTACATTACTGTAATAAAAATAAACTGGTGGCTAAACCATACCAAGCACTATTAACCAAAATCAATTAAGAACAAACACACCTCAAAGTAACTAACTCACCTTATTTCTTAATGGAGAAACATTTCTTATCTGGAAATATTGTTGATCTATTATTGTTAAGATTATTTTACGCTTGTGCTGAATATCTGGACTACACTTTCCCTTGAGCAGAGTATACCTTACATGTCCAACACAGCCTCATGTAAACAAATTATGAGTTACTTCATCAACTCTTCATTATTTTTCTGTGTGTTCAATTAGTACCACAGTATTATTTTAGTAATATATAAATAACACACTTAATGTTTACTTAAAGACATTTTTCTAGCGTTTATCGTTTCCGAGTTTGTAAGGGTTTACAAACAAATTAATTTCTCATTAGCTTGTTTGAATTATTAAATTAGTCTAATAATTTAAATTCTTATTACGGCCGATATGGAGCGGCCGTAGATAAGGGGCTAAGGCGCTGGCTTGCCACGCTGCCGGTCCGGGTTCGATTTCAGATGTGACCACTAATAGATTTTGCCCTGCCGGTCCTGTGGTTCGGAAGTCACGTAAAGCCGTTGGTCCCCAGGTTAAGTGTTAGAGAGGGCTCCTTAGCTCTAACTTCGCCTGGTAAAATAAGACAATCTTTAACTTTTTTTTTAATACAAAACTAATCACAATGAACCAAACTGTCATCCATCCACAAGAAATTATTTTATTATTATTATTATTCTCACTATAGTGACAGGTTAAAGACGACTCACATGCAATTTCACTCATAAAAACGTGTTCTTAAACACAAATATCACTAATATAAAATAAAACTCAAGGGCACTGGTGGCGCAGTGCTGTAATCCAGCTACATGGGGACAAAGTGTTTGGGAGATTGTAGGCGATAGGTTGTATGCTCGGTCCTCTTAATACCGACATGGCGTCCGCTTGGTGGTTGCTATCGGCGTGGACACTACTAGAGAAGTCTGGGGTGTCCATGTTGGGTGGTAATCATTGTGCGGATGTTGTGTGGGGGAGATAACTGAGTGTCAGGTTTGTCAATTAGCTGAAAATCAGACCAGCACTACGTGGTTCGGATTCCACGTAAAGCTGTAGGTCCCTTAGTTGCCCTGGCTGTTGGGCTATTAATAAATTGCCCTTTCTGAGGAACAGTTGAACTCAGTTAGTAACCAGACTACACTCATCCACACTCATCCTACACTCATAAAACCATTCATATTCGCCTTAAAATACGCACAACGTTGTGTCGGCGTCTCACATGTAAGAATGTAAGAAAAAGAGTTTTGTCATTTCAGACTAGTGACATGTGGCTGTTTCGCCGGTACCAATGTTATTTTATTCTGACTATAAGTAACAGGCCTTTTTTCCAGATTGTGTCATAGGCTGCTGAAAGACCTACACATGCTGCTGATGTTTCCTTTTCAAACCCATCCTCAACGAAGATGTGAAAGAAAGTACCTGATCTCAGCAGTTCCAACCAGGTCTGAACCCAGCTTGTTCAACAGGGATACTATCATGGAAATAGATAATATTCTGTTGTAAATCAGAAGATTTAAGAAATTGGGAAAGGATGAAGACTACAATAATTTTAAACGGTCTAGTTTGATAATCTGACAGAGACATCAAAACTACTTTTGAATTATTTACTCAAAATACTGAAAATAATATAGTTAGTTAGTGACATCAATTTTTGGAATTTTATAAATACATTAACAAAAAGTCTACAAGTAGGAAAGTTCTCTAATGGGGTTTATGACGTTTGTTTGGATAGTTGATAATCAATTGCTGATGGTTTTAAGGAATATTTTATTTTTGTATACAATAAATATTTCGCACAGCGGATATGGTAATGAATGAGACCTCCATGCTTGTGTCTTGTCTGATCCTGGATGAGGTAACAGAGCTTGATGTTAGTTTAGCTACTGAAAAATTGAATCATAAGCCACAACAGGTCCTGATTTTCTACCTTAGTACAGGGCGTTTAAAAAAGAATCATCCGATTTTAAAAATTTATTGCTATTCATCTATAAGTCCGATTTGATAGAACAATGTACTGTCAGTAAGAGGAAGCTCTCAAGTTTCGAGTGTTTTCCGCTAGGTAGCAGTAGCGCGCTTCTGTCAACGCCCAGCTCAGTTATTGACAAAATGGCATCTAAACAACAGAAGGCTTTTTGTGTTATACTGTTTGCTAGATGTGAGTCTGTGATTACCGTGCAACGTGAATTTCGTACCACATATGGTGCTGATCCTCCTACAGCCCAGAGCATAAGAAGATGGTATAAGCAATTTACTGATACAGGCTGTCTCTGTAAAGCAAAATCACCGGGTCGTCCACGTGTGTCCAATGAAGACGTGGAGCGCATCCGCAACAGTTTCGCCCGTAGCCCGCAAAAATCCACTCGCCGTGCTGGTAGGGAACTTAACATTCCTTCAACATCAGTATGGCGTGTTTTACGCAGACGTTTACATTTGAAACCATACAGGATTAAATTACTACAAGCTTTGCATGAAGGTGATAAACAACAACGTGTTCAGTTTTGTGAGTTTATCCTAAGCCAGATGGCAGTTGACGATGATTTGGTAACACGCATGGTGTTTAGTGACGAGGCAACTTTCCATTTGAGTGGAAAAGTTAACCGTCACAATGTGAGAATATGGGGAACCGAGCAACCACATCACATCGTACAGCATGAGCGAGATTCCCCAAAACTTAATGTTTTCTGTGCAATCTCACGGAATAAAGTGTACGGTCCCTTTTTCTTTCAAGAGAACACTGTTACGGGATTGACATATCTCGATATGTTAGAAAACTATCTCTTCCCTCAGTTAGAAACAGATTCCAATGACTTCGTGTACCAGCAGGACGGTGCCCCACCACACTGGAATCTTCATGTGAGAGAGTTTTTAAATGGTAGGCTTCCTCAAAGATGGATCGGTCGTACTGGACCTAACGATTCCGCGTTACATCACTGGCCTCCAAGGTCACCGGACCTTACTGTTTGCGACTTCTTTTTGTGGGGATTTGTGAAAGACATTGTTTATATCCCTCCCCTTCCAACAACATTGGTTGAACTAAGGAACCGCATTAGAGCAGCCATCGAATCTATCACTCAAGAAATGCTAGCTAAGGTGTGGGACGAATTTGAGTATCGCATAGACATATGCCGTGCATCTCAAGGGGGCCATATTGAGCACCTGTAAATGGTCTGTAAAAAAAAACTTTATTTTAACTATGTAAAAAAACTTTATTAGTTATCCTTTAGTATAAAATCAACCTCATGTCCATATTATTATTAGTATTGAAATTATAAACCTACAAAATCAGATGATTCTTTTTGAAACACCCTGTATTTGTTAAAAGAATGTGCTGACATATTAATTAAACCCCTTCATTTTTTGTTCAATTTAAGTTTAAAAACAAATATATTTCCTGATAAATGAAAATTAACCAAGGTAACGCCAATCTTTAAAAGTGATAGAGAATGCCAAATAGTTGATAACAGGCCTGTTGTAATCTCATGAGTTCCAGCTAGAATATGTGAGTATCATTTATATATATTTATTTATTTCACCATTTAAAAAAAATATGTTTCAATGAATCACAATGGCTTTTTAAAAGGGCGATCAATTATTATGGCATGGGTCTTGAGCTGCAATCCATGTCAGAAGGCCCAGTTGGGGATAATTAGTGAAATGGATCTATCAACATCAAGCGCTGATATATTTGTAAATCATCAGCATAAGTGCAGTTGTAGTACTGTGTAGGGATCTGAATCCTGATTGAAAACTATATAAGAGGTTGTTATAAATAAAGATAACAAGCAACTTCAATATCTGGACCTCTGATAAACAAACATTTAAATAAACTAAGCTAAAAAAAAAAAAAAAAAAAAAAATGGTGATGGAAAATAACCTAGATCAGATAGTACAAAACAATATTTTTGACTCGTTTAATAGCACCTGATTCTGCTACCAAAACAATATTTTTGACTCGATTAATAGCACCTGATTCTGCTACCTTCCGCCGCTCAGCCATTTTCCCCAGAAGCTCATCTGTCTGTCCTCCTCCATATAACCTACATGTATGTAACTAGGTGTCAGCTCAGCCCACGGCAGTTCGTGGTTGTTATGTTGTTGGCGTCCTCGTTTGTTATGTGTCCTCGTATGTAAATAATTTATTATTGTTTATTGTGTTTTAACTTTTTTTCATCAAAACTTCAAACAATAGACTGAAAAACGTAAAAAGAAATTGGTGTCGATGCAGGACCAGTTTCAGGTCATTAATAATAATAATCTTTATTGTCATATAAATACAAGGTACAATTGACAATAGTCACATTCATGGTACAAAACCAGGTCACATAAGTAAATAAATAAAGAAGCAAGGTTAAAATTAAAAGCAAGTTAGGCAATACAGAGCCTTAATGATAATAAAAATATGCAAATATTACAGATAGACCTAAAAATAGCAAAGTTAATTTGAGATTCAGAAATTTGAAATTGAATTAAGGATTCAGAAAAGAATATTGTCTAATGAGAAAAATCCTCAAGGGAATAGAGTGGATTTTGTATGAGCCATGAAAAAAATCTTTTTTCGGAAACTTCAAACGGGCATTTATTAATTTTATGTATAAGAGTGTTGGCGTGGTGAGAAGGAAGGTGTTCAAATATAAAATAATATAAAAAGAATGTGTTAATGAACAATAACAAAAATAGAATTTAATGATAAGTTGTATAAATAAATATGAACAGGCTATAAAAACATTAATAAATAAAGAATGAAAATAAGAACAATTACAGTAAAAAACGATCTAACATAAATATCAATGTTGGTAACTAACTGAAAATAACATGTTAAAAAAACAATAAAATATTAAATAATAATAACACATGTGGACAAATAAATAAACCATGAAAGTGTTAAATTGATTCACACAGTAAAATGATTCCCACAAAGAGATTCGTACACTTTAATCCAATCACAATATGGCTATTTTGTGTTTTAGTGAGGCGATAGGGTTCTATAACTGTATTATTTTTGTTTCTGGTATTGTAAGTGTGTAGTGTGTAAGGAATGTCAACAGGTTAGGGTTTTTAGAAATATAGGTGATTATATCAAGCAGATATAGATTGATTAGAGTCTTCTGAAATTAAACATCTTTTTAATTTCAATGTCATTAAAAAGATGTTTACAGTGTTGCATTTGATGTGAACCAGTTAAGATTCTTACCACCTTTTTCTTTAAAACTAGAATATTGTTTATTTTATTACAATTACCCCAAAGAACTAAGCCATATCTGACAAGAGGTTGAAAATAAGCTAATTAGGATGATCTAACATAGCTGTGAGGAACAAATTCCTTCAAGCGCTTTAATAGATATAGCACTCTAAATAGTCTTTTAGATAGGAAAATGATATGTGAATCCCAGGTTAGATTACTGTCAATGTATACACCCAAAAATTTAACTAAGATACAAAAATCTGTATTTTTAATAGGTGGGTTTTGCTTAAGAGTCTGCAGAGGTAAAATGAAAAGTCTATATTGACTGTATCGCTAGTTGGGGAAGTTTGAGTGTAACAACAACCAGAACTACTGGAAAGGAAGTTAGCTAGACGGAGAACATTGTTCACTGAAAAAGAACCACATTGGCAGTGGCAGTCAAGGTCAGACTCCTCAGGAGTAATAAGAAGGGAAGCAAACTTTCTCTTTTCACTGAAGAGAGCCTTGCGTACTGGCGTTGGACTACCACTACTCCACTAGCTCACAGCAACTGTTCTACAGATATACCGGTGTAGAAATTTTGTGTGCCCGAGTTTGAAGGTTGTTTTCTAAGGAACTAAGAGGCCTACAAAGAATGTTATCAAACTCTTCTTTTCCTCATTCAATTGTTCGTTATTTCATATACGTTTTTAAATTTTATTACAAGGTTTAATAATTGTTATCCTATTTGGAACAAAAAAAGTACCGGAATTTTAAGTAGTTTTCACTGTACATAAAATTTACGCCGTTATTAATAAAAATACTGTAAATATATTGCAATTAAATTTTAATACCTGGTTCATAGAAATGTATTCTATAAGTTTTGTAAATTTTAGAATTTTAACTTTTCGAGAAAAAACGTTTTTATCAATTTCCTGAAACATTGTTTTCTTGGCTTCAAGAGGTTGTAAAATTTATTACTTGGTCTTGTTGTAATCGTTATGATACATTACTTTCATGTGTGTAAGTTAATGCAGTGATTATCAATAAATTGAAAATAACTTTAAATTGATAGATTTCAATTGATTTAAATAAATTTAAAATCATTGCATTTACTTACACATATTAAAGTAATGTATCGTAACTATAAATGTCAAAGATTACAACAAGACCAAGTAATCAATTTTACGACCACTTTAAGCCAAGAAAATAATGTTTCAGGGAATTGATAAGAACTTTTGTACTCAAAAAGTTAAAATTATAAAATTGATAGAAAACATTCCTATGAACCACATATTAAAATATAAATGCGATACATTAACAGTATTTCTTGTGATAACGGCGTAAATTTTATGTGCAGTGAAAACTAGTTAAAATTTTGGTACTTCTTTGTATAGTATTTTTCAAATAGCCTACAGTATAACGTTTTAGTGTTAAACCAGCTGTTGACAATTTGTAATCATATGTTTCTAATTTTTCTTACTGTATAATTTATATTCGTAAAATCCACAGTCATTCCTTTCTTTTACTGTGCAATGTTTACTTTTTCACCAACATGTTAGTATCAATAATTAATAATGTGAAATAAACTATTCGTGGAAATGAACAGTGTTAAGTCAATCATTGTTCACTACACAGAGCCACGACAAGTTGATTGGTAACAAGGTAAATAGAAACAACAGATCAACCCAAATTATATCAAATATTCTACCCTAGGTTTATCAAATATTCAACAACATAGGTATCAATCAATTATGGATAAATTTAAGCAATTTTTAGAAATGCAACAAGTTATGATCGCCATTTGGTAAAAAAGA